>PVKA01004374.1:0-99679 GCA_004027165.1 Ctenomys sociabilis
AAGGCTCTCCCTCAGACTCACCACACTCTCACTGCTCTGGGAAGCCTGGTGAGTCCTGTAAATTCGCTCTCGCTGGGAGAGCTTGGCGCGGGATCCAGGAGGCCGCTGGAGTCAGCCACTGTCTCTGGCCGGTCTCAGGAGCTGGGCGGGCGGGATGGAGCAGGACGGCGGAGTCGGCCGCGCTGTCTCTGGCCGGTCTCAGGAGCTGGGCGGGGGCGGGCGGGATGGAGCAAGATGGCGGAGTCGGCCGCGCTGTCTCTCATCTTTTGCATTCTTGAAACTCTCAGAGAAGTGCTTGTGATACTAATTTTCCATATTTTAAATTTGACTCTTTTCTAACACTTTCTCAGTTGGAGGAAAGAAAGGAAATCTTATCATATTCTTTTTTTTTTTTTTTTTTTTTTTTTTTTTTTTTTTTTTTTTTGAGACAGGGTCTCACTATGCAGTTCAGGCTGGCCTTAAGCTCACTTTGTAGCTCAGGCTGGTCTCGAACTCACAACAATCCTCCTGCCTCAGCCTTCCGAGTGCTGGGATTACAGGCATGCGCCACCATGCCCGGCTTTTCTTATCATATTCTTAAAGACACTTACTCTGTGTAACCTTTGTTGCTACATAACAAACTATCACAAGTTCAGTGGCATGCAGAAATAGGCATTTCACCTGGCAGGTCTTAATAGCAGCCTTAGGGTTGATTGATTGAGGCTGGTTAAGCTGATGTGGGTTCACATGATCTCATCTATCAGATGGATTGTTTAGCTGGATTACATTCTTCTCTTAGTAGGAGTAGAAACACAAGTAGAGAATCCCATTCCCCCCATCCTTTTGTCATGCCTTTGATAATTTCATACCAGGTAACACCGCTGTTCAGAGCAAATCCATTTTTTGTTTTTCAGAAACAGGGATTGAACTCAGGCCCTTGTGCTTGCCAGGCAAGCACTTATTCTGTTGAGCTAACTCCCCACAAGTCCTATTTTGAAACCAAGTGAACAGATATGCTTTGCTTTTTGTTGGGGGCTTGCAATAAATGCAGTTCTTTGAGTAAACAATGGTGATGAAAAGGGGCTTAAGGACCGACAGTCCCTTTTCTTTCTATTCTCCAGTGCATACACCAATTCTCTTCTTGCTAGAAACAATCATGTACTGGAATGGCTCAGAAACTTTGAATTTCCACACTAAATATGAATCAGAGTTTTCAACCACTCACAGTCTGTTGTGACTAAATGATATCTGGGACATGGTTTTTTTTTTTCTGTTTGATAAAGACCTTATTCAGGTAGAAATTATCATCATGTGACTGTGTTCACACTCAGTGTGTGATACAGTCCTTGTGCTCTACTCTCTAGTATCTGAAGGCTATACCATCCAAAGACTTTATAATCAATGAAATACTCACTGCCTTTTGGGCCAAGGTTCTTTATTGAGATCAGATAAGAAGGGGTGGAAGAGGAAGAGGGAGAGGGAGAGGAAGAAAGACAGAAGTGGAGAGAAGAGGGGAAAATATTTCCATGTGTATGGATTTAGGTAGATGTATGATCAAGCAGAATATATGTATTTTATAACCAAGTATAGTCTTTATTTTTGTAATAACAGTGCTGTTAAGTGCATCCTATATTTATCGATAGGTACAAAATGTGAATTTGTATTTATGGTGTATTTTAGAATGAATATACCACACACGTGCGTGCACACCTTCAACCACTGCCTAAGTTTAAACAGAGGCACTTTGAAATTACTTGAGTCTGGACCTTTTAGAAAAGTTCCAGGTTAATATTTTTGCTCACACCTTATTTTTGTGTTAATCAGGCAGCACAGACCGATGTCAGTGTTTGCCAGCACAAGGTGCTTAATTTCTTACCATTACTTTGCATCATGCCAGATTTTAGACTTCCTCAGAGCAATCTCTTACTATTTTTCAAGCTCACAGGCTGCATTTGGATGAGTCAGGAATATTTTCCAGCTTATTGTAGTAAATATACTCAGATTTTGTCCCAATGCATGAAAAAATACAGTTTTAAAAGGAGATAGTAGTGGGCCGACCAGATAGCTCAGTGGACTAAAGCACCTACTTAGGCAGAGTGCAGCAGCTGGGGTTCAATCCCTGGCTTGCTGTCCCAGCCCCACTCCCAAGGTACACTGAGGTTGAGACTGGGTCTGGTGGTGGGTGCCCGTAATCCCTGCACTTGGGAGACTGAAAACAGGAGAATAACTACGAGTCCAAGCTATTTAGTGAGACCCCGTAGGCCCCCTAGACCCTGACCTAAATACATTAAAAAAGGAGATTGTTTTAATAGTATTTTAGTGACAGGCAACTGTTTTTTACTGGAAGTCTCCAAGGACAGAAGATGTTCACATGCCTGCTTGAGTTTGTTCATATGTACACGAGATGTGGGCAGGACAAAACAGCATGCTGCTATTATTTACATAACTTAAGCTGACGTTCTCACTGCAACCTGATCTTCAATGTGCTCCTCATACCTGAGTAGTTTATGCCTTTCATCTTTCCTTGCATCCTGCGGTAAACATGACTTCATCTTTAGAGTTACTTGGATGATGCATATGCATATTTGCGTCTGAGTTTGCGCGCTCTGTGGAGGGTCTGTTGCCTGGTTATCTGTGGTTATTTTTGTAGCACCTGTGGATGCTAAGATTGGCAGTTTGTTTCAGGAGAAGCTTGTGTCATATTTTTAACAACTCACTGAACACTGGCATTTCTTGGTTGTGTGATTAACTATGGCTCATGACCAAATTAAAGCAGAACAGATAAACGCTGCTATACTTATTATCCCTCTTCCTACCTATTTTCATTATCCTATTCTTTAAAGAGAAGCTGAACAGTCAGCAACCCCATCATATTGACACCAAGCACGTCATCTACAAAGTCTGCTGAATAATCAATGAATATGTGGCTGCATAAGATGTATGAATATTTTTTAATATAAATGATTGCAACAAACAGGACCATGGACAAATCATCCTACTTGTATTTCTGTTCATATTTTAAATTTCCCATCCAGATACTATTCTCAATATTCAGACACTGTTGGAAGCATCATGCATCAAGAAAGAAAAGATAAGGAAAGCGAAATGGACCAAATCTTTCAGACCATTAATCAAACCCATAATTCCCATTAAGGCAGGTAAGACAATGAAGAGTGCTAAGAAAAAATTACTCTGTATCAGGAGCATATTTAAAAGCTAAAATCAACGACTGTTGTCCCAGGGTGCAGCTGAGATTCTTCTAAAAGGCAGAGGAGTTAGAAGACCCTCATTAAGAAGATGTCGCCTGCAAGCACTGATAAAACAGGAAAGAAAAATGTATCTGAAGTTCCAACGAAGTGTAGCTCATATTCTTCCTCCCACTCTGAGTCTCCGAATAATTCTCCAAGTTGCAATATGAATAAAATGGTTCTTGAAATAGACCAAATGAGACTAGAGGGTTTTTCCTCCCATGTAATATCTTAATGGAATTGCTACTCTCTGCCTTCCTCAAAACGATTATTTTTCCCATATGCTTACGGAGGAACATTTTAAGTTGTCATATAAGGCGTGGATTTTCAGTACTCACCCACACATGTTTGTAGATATCCCAAACTTAATGTATTCCATGATATGTTTATGTGTTTGCGCCGTATCCAGTTAGAGCATGTACCCTTTGTACTTGCCTGGTTTAGTGAAAGTGATAGCTAAACTGTGAATGAATGTGCCTTCTGAGGGTAAAACTATGTCCAGAAGCCAAAAACTACAGCAGCTAAATACGTGCCAGTTCTCAAAAAGAGCAGCCGCAGGCAGCGCAGGCTGGGCGGAAGGCACAGGACGGAGCAGTCCTCTGTGAGTCACCGTCTCTGAGCGCGCACGCCTGCCTCGCCCTGTGCCAGCGCTGCCCTTCTCCCCATTAGCAGATGCTTATGCCCACACACCTCCTATAGCCCAAATGAGAGCAGAATTTACTTCTGTTCTTCCCTTAACAAAATACCAACTCTCTCTCTCTCTAAAGAAGAGGTTTGAAAATTTATGCGTTTATGAATCACTGTTTGGAATCCTTGAAATTACCAGATTTCAGATTTCAGAGAATTCTCAGAAGGGTTTGCACTTTATGCAGGAAGAGTAGCAGTCAGTTGGCACGCATACCCAGGTGCCCTGTCAGTGTGTTGTTTTTAAGGCTCCTAAAACTATAGTTTATTAAAACACCAAAGCAAGAGCATATCAAAACAAACAAAAATAATTTTCTATCATTCAGTATATGGATTCAAGCTTTCGTTAGTTACCTGCATTTGGCTGTTCTGACGAGGAGGTTATGAAAAGCAGTGGGTAAATTAGTTACAGCCGCTATAGGAAGTGAATACAAACAGCTTTCAGAAGACAGTAGAGAGATAAAGACAGAGACTGGATTTGACAAATGGTTATAAAATTAAATATTCGCAGGGAAAGGTAGATAGAGAAAATGGTTGAAAAGGGAAGTTGGGAGAGAAAAAAACTGGTAAATTTGAGATCACATGCTCAACCTCCAAAATCAACCTACAGGTGATATTTCTACCCCCCCGTCCTACTCATCAGACCTAGTTGCACACCTATCATATATATTGTAACATTTCTCTGTTTCTGTGTGTCTTGCAATATAAGTGTGCACACACCTAGAGCCTTAGGCAGTATGTTGACCATTTTAGCACACTCTTTATGTCTTTTTGAGATAGGGTCTTACAGTTTGGTTCAAGCTGGCCTTGAGCTCATTCTGTAGCCTAGGCTGGTCTTGAACTTGCAAGGGTCTTTCCTGCCTCAGCCTCCCAAGTGCTGGGATTACGGATGTGTACCATTATGCCTGGCTCTTCCTTAGATTTTTTTTTTGTTTTTTATGTACTTAGTACAGGGTCTACAGGGTCTTACTATGCAGCTAGGACTTGTAGTGATCTTCCTGTTTTCAGCCTCCCAAGTGCTAAGATTATAGGCGCATGCCACCATGCCCAATCTTCTTCCTCAACTCTTGGTCCTTCCACATACACTTACCATGTTTCACTCAGAACTCCACTTCATCATGAGAAAGCCCTGTTTTTCTGACACAGGGGAAAGTCTTTCAGACTTTAAATCAATCAGCTTTAAATCTGTACCTTCCCTGATGCACATCCTTCCATGTATAATCAATATAGTACTTTCCTCTTTGCAGATATTTAAAAGTTATTGCTGCTGAGAAAAGCACTGGGATAGCAAGAAGAACACTACATCGGGAAACAGAAGGTATTAATATGAATCCTGGCTGGGTCAGTCAGTACCTCTGTGACCTCTGGCTCTTCATTGAACTGTTTTTATTCAGAGGCCTGCCTGAGAGAAGGTGATAGCACTACTTTTCTCAAAAGATTGCTGTAAAGCTGCAGAGGATAATATCCATAAAAATTATTTGTAAATTCTAAAGTAACATGCTTGGACTTATTCTTTGGTTTTATAAAATATACGATCCAGGTTGCTATCATGCTTAGACAGAAAAGACATAGAAGCAAGCAGGAGCTCACCAGCAAAAAGCCCATCTTTTGCAACAGGCAAGCTGTTTTATCCAAAGTTTGTAAGGTACTAGTCCATCGGAGATAACTATTCTTATGGACCACTTTGAACAATTATTGACAACTGCATATAGTCAAAATAAACAGTGACAATGCCCCGTTTTTTCTTTTTCTCAATAGGATCCAGATCCTGGGAGGGTACATCTCCACTTGACATTTCTCTAGTAAGACCTTTGCTAGTGATTTTATTATGGAGGCAACAGTTAGGCCAGTCTCTGTGCTCTGTCTTTACTAGCAGACTCCTTGCCCACGAAGTTGCCCTTGTGACCCGTCTTGAATATACAGCGTATGTGTCTCACTTGGGCTCATGAAATCACATGGTATGAACAAGGAAGCGCTGCTGCTATCAGTGTGATTATTAGGTGCATTATCAGTATGAAGATCCCTGATGTTCAGCTCAGACTTGGAAGTCTTTGATAAATGAACTTGACATGGTATATAATTTGATAATAAGGGTATTATTATTATTATTATTATTATTATTATTATTATTATTATTTTGTGTGGTGGTGGAATCAAACTCGAAGGCATTTTACTACCAAGCTAAAATTTCAAACCTTTTTATCTTTTATTTTGAGACAGAGTCTTGCCAAGTTTCCCAAGCTAGCCCTGAACATGGATTTGCCTTCTTGAGCTTCCTAGGTTTCTGAGAGGACTGGTAATTATTACCACACCCGGCTAAGTCTGTGATTTAATTTGCTACTTTTTGTTCTAAGTGTTTAGTGCTTAGTACCGAAGGTCATTTATAATTTCTTTCAGTGGACAACATTTGATTCCTTTTCTTAAAAATCACTTTTTTGGTGGCTCAATAAATACCAACAAATACAATGTGATAATACATTGCTTAATTAAAACATGTTCATATGGACATTGGCTTGATAGAATTACCTTTTGGAGTAGAGCTATCTACCTCAGTATTTCACTCTGTTTGTCTTTAAATATAAAGCCATAGAAAAGAATCCTGTTTCACATTGTGTGTAGTGTATTTACATATCTATGGGTACAAGGAACACTTTATTTAGCAAGGCATGACAGGCAACCTTGATTATTCAAGGTAAAGATGCACAGCCTCTGCGAATCCTGCATCTTTTTGCCTCTATACTCAATTAGGTACAAACACAAACTGTTCTTATGTGGTGTTTAATTGTACAGATTCCATAAAAATCACTTAATATAAAGAAAACAAACACTTTTTTTATTGCTACACTAAATACTTTCACCAGGAAATGCTTTTGGGGGTGCTTTTTTATTTATGGATTTTTCACAGGGCTGGAGCGTTTTTGTCTTTTTTAGTGCTTTATATTTATAGTTGTGGAATGATCATTTTCTGGTTGGTTTCACATTGAGCTCTTTCAGAACTAGTTGGAGTGGTAATAGTTTTATATGCTTTATACTTTTTCCCCCCAAGTCCAATGTTAAATCTTTTTCACTCTATCAGTGACATTGCAATATATTAAGCTATACATTCCTAGGCTATTAACTTTGGGCACTGCTAATGATTTTCTTTATATATATAGTACATAAAATGTTACTTATTAAAATGGAAAACCCCAAAATATAATCAACCCTAGCAGCAAAAGAGAAAGAAAAGAGCTGGAGATTTTTTTTCCCCTAAAGTAAGACTACAAGAGAAAAATGACTTTGCAAACTCTCAGTGTTAGAAACAAAAGTAAATTATAAAAGACCCCTAAAGGGAGAGACTTTCGTTTTCTTAAGAAACAACTTGCTTGGTATTCCATTCTTACATTGAAAATTTTTAAAAAGTCAGCAAAGAAAAATCAGTGTTAGCAACATAACAGATTTTGTAACTAGAAGAATATTCTTGCAGTTCTGAGATGGTAGAAGGTAAGACAAGGTGGAGGAGTCCCGAAGTTCCGTGGTCCTGCCAGATGGGCTGACATACTTGTCAAGAAGCTCCGAAGAGTAGCACATCTTGAGTTCTGGTGGTTCAGCATCCAGGAGAGTTTAACCCAGAGGTGACAATGTGCAGTATAACTGGAAAACAAACTCTAGTGAACAGAATTTAACAAAAATAAAAGGCTTTGAGGAAGAGGGTGATTCAGAAGTGATTCTTGAATACAAGAAATGAAGTGACTAGAAAGAAGCAACCAACATTTCCATCTGAAAAATGAGGCTTGTTAGTCCTTAAGAAAAATACAAAAAGTAAAACTGAAACCAAAACCAAAGAAATTAAAACCAAAACCAAAGTCAAATTAACTCAAAGAAAACAAAACAAAAATTGTCTTTGAAAATCACTGGGCTCCTGACACACTTCTTTTTTCCCTCTTTTTTAAATACTTATATTTTTGAACAAATAGAATGTTAGGATTTGTATCTAACATGCACCCCCAGTGCCTCATGTGTTTAGATGTGGGGCTCTTGGAGTCAGAGTTGATGTAATCGCCCCTGGATTTATCAATTGGTGAGATCGCAGTGATCCCTGGGGAGTTCATAGCTAAAGGTGCAGTTAGTAAGTGGGGTCTGTTACAAGCGCGCTGCTGGGCTTGTCCTGAATCCTCTTTTCTCTCTGTGCTTTCTGGCTCCCCTGCCATGCCCTGTACTATGTTGTTTCTTCCCTGGAGACACCCAGCCACACATGAACTGTGCCGGCTGAAACTGTCAGCCGAAAGACACCTGTCTTTCAGTTCTGCATATGGGGTATTTTATCCTACAAAGGGGAAAACAACTAATAGACAAGAAGATTCAGAAAAATCCTTTAAGCTAAATCGATACCTAACTGGACCACTTTCAGATGAAGCGAACTATGGAGAATGGTATAAGGATGGATGGATGAAGGAGAGAGCTGAACAAATGGAAATAGAATAGGACAAGAAGTTGCAAGTGGAGGTCTCAAGAGAGGAGAAAAACAATGGGAAAACAGGCAGATAAGGAATGGAAGAGGCAAGTAAAATAGGAAAACACAGCCTGCTTTTGCTCCCACCTTAATCTATGCCTAGAAGTACTTGCTAGTGATATGGCACATACAAAAATGAGAACAGAGAATATATCCTTAATGCACAAAAGGAGATTGAAGAAACGTTTGCATAATATTTATTGGGGTTGCCCCAGCAGCACACAGATGGCCACATCTGGTTGGGCCCATCCCTGCCTAGATTTACTCTCTTGGGACAATGGAAGGAGAAGTACTATAGCAGCCCAGTTTTCTGTCTTTACAGATGTTCGTCTGCTGTTAGAAAACTGTCCAAGATGAACCAAGTCAGCAGATGGGAAGTGAGGTCAGTGTCAGATATCCAAGCCAGGAACAGGAGCTTGGATACAGGGGAGAGTGACAGCAGTGCAGACTCAGATCTGCCACTCTGAGAGTCCCTACACTTCTCGGAAGGGGCAGCTGGGGAAGGACAAAGATTAAAGCAAAAGCCCAAACGTCATTTTTACACATTTCTCCTCTCTTTAAAAAAAAAAAACTTATTATAAACTATTCAAGAGTTTTTTTTTCTTAAACTTCTTAAGTTCAGAAATCTTACTTCCCAGCAGAATATTTTCTTAATGTGAAACCGGGCACTTTCTTAAGAGCTACATTTGCAAGCTTAAAGCACGGTGTATACCTTGGCCTTTTTGGACATTCACTGGAGAGCTAATCAGTGGATTTGTTGTCTCCAGGAAACAGAGAAGGGAAACAATCAGCTCTGTTCTGCTCACGGGGCCAGGGGAGTGAGGCGTAATGAGGGAACACAGGAAGGCACTGGAGCCCGCAAGTCCGAACACACAGGTTAGCACCATCTGGCTGTCCTAACTCACAGGTGCGCCGTTGCCCGGTAACGCGGGAGGCCTCGGGTGCTTTCAGAAACATTGCAGTTGGACTTGGAGAGATGTGGGCACAGCCTAGGTGATTGTGAGGGCAGGGCCCAGGGAGTCACTTTCAGGGCACCTGGCTGTGCAGGTAGCTGCTCCTCACCCCGTGGCAAGAGGAAACAAGCCAGGCTTGGCCCTGAAGAGTGGTTCTTCTTTCTCAGCTGAATGTGTAGTACATCTCTGACTAGCAGTGGTTTTACGGATGCAAAAGGGGGAACATGGAACCTGCACTTTGCTTTACAGAAAGTCCTGTCTGTCTGTCTGTCTATCTGTCCACACATCTATCTATCATATATTACCTCTTACATAGTTATATTGACATACCTTTATATTTTGCCCTTTATAAATCTATTTCTAAAACTTCTTCTCAAGTTTGACACATTTATGTAACACATTTTCATTAATGTGTCATAGAGGCTGGGGAGATGGCTCAGTAGAATAAGCGTTTCCCTGGCAAGCTCAGAGGAGTGAGCTGTATATATTGGAAAGAGGCACTGACCAGTTGAAAAATCTCTGGATTCTGACTTCAAGGGTGCAAGCTTCTTTATCCTCAACATTAGCAGGAAGTTATCCATTCACTTGAGAGTGATATGAGATCTCAGATCCTCACATGTTCTAAGAAATCCAGAACTTCCTTCGGTCTCTGTAGGAATTCTTGAGTGCTTGGTTTTCTTTGCTGTCTATTGCCTGTACTGCCTTCTTGTGCTGGTACAAGTCAGATCATGAATCTTCACACTGTACCCTGCTCTCCTGTAAACCTGCTGATTCAAAACTATTTATCTGGTGAATTTATAAATCTGTGACACCTTGCTCCTAAGTAATACCAGATGTAAACAGACTCAGCTCTAAACTAATGCTGATTTGTCTTTCTGTAGGTAGTAATTATTATCAGTCAGCATGTGTGTTCTTCAGATCTACTGTACATTTCTCTCTTTTTTGTTTTGTATTTTAGGGAAGGGTTCTCAGGGTGTTCAGGGTGTCACTACTGGATCAGACTCGTAGTGATCCACCTGTTTACAGTCTCCCAAGAGCTAGGATTATAGGAGTGTGCCACGAGGCCCAATCTCAATTGCTGTGTCAGCATGCCCTGCGAGCAGGGCTGGCACGGTAGGCCTGGGGATCGAACCTGGTTGCAGGTGCTTTAATCTGCCCAGCTATTTGGCCGGCCCCATAACTGTATATCTCATTTCACTTGGTTAGGTGAGCTTTGGGTGCATTGCTACCGTGTGCACTGAATGGCTTGTGTCTGGATGTCTCCCCAAAGCTTCATGCAGTCATGGGAGAAGGTTTTCTGAAGACAGCACATTAAACCTGGACCTCTTCTTGTCATCCCTCACTTTAGGAAACAGAATTTCAGCATTTCCAGCTCAGCTCAGCTCAGCTCAGCAGGGGGCCAAAGTCCTCACTTCATAAATATCCTTAGCCTGTGCAAGAGGAGGACATGTAGATGGTGTGAGTGTTGGACCCACCTTAGGGCCGGTAGCCTGTGTGCAGTATGAGGGAGTGAAAGAAGCTCGCTCTCCCCCTTAGTGCTCTTGTTGCTTTTACTGTCTCCCCTGCCATGAATGGTCTCTTCTAACTCATGTCTTTATAGCTCTTGCCTGTGTATAAAGTCTTACTTTTTCACCCTGAGACATCCATCCGCTATTGAATCTGTTCAGAATAAGATTAGATGAATTATCTCATTAGGTGATAGGGAAACTGAGAACCTGAGGTTGGAAGCAGGGCCGTCAAGCTGCTCTGTCAATACCTCGAAATAGGCAGGCCGACAGGGTGATCCCACAGGTTAACCATTCCAGCCAAGGGCCACAGTTCTGCTTTATATGTTTGTGTCATGTGAAAAGAGATTTATAGGCATTCTTTCAACACTTATCTCACAAATATTTATCGAACACCTACTCTATTCTGAGATCTGCAGAAGTCAGAGGTGCGAACAAGACATCTTTGCTTACTGTCCTTCAATGCTGCTTCTTGTGACGTCTGCTAGGTCTCACCTACTGATTTACGTAAAGATATACGGAAAGCTGACTTTGTCAATATTTGCAGAGTCTAAGACCTGGAGATTTGTAGGAAGCTTATTTTCTGTGCGCATGTACTTTTGTGTAGCTTATATTAGAGTGAAACATAGGTTGCATTCATGTTTAAAAAATATCTTTAAAAATGTCAAAAACCAATCAACCAACCAAATAAAAAACTTCTATGATACAGGCAGAAATGGGGAGTGGGGCAATGAGATTTGAAAGCATTTTTCAGTAGCCAACCTAAATACTGCCTTTCATTCTGCTACTGTGGGATCTTAGCATCAAACATACTTTTGAAAAGATGTCTTTCTAAGAAAAGTAAAAATGCCAGCATAGGGATGTTACTAATTCAAGAGCTGGAGCTTTTCTGGCTTGATCATCACTCATTCCAAGGTCTACAATATAGGTAAAGAAACTTAGTTCATTAAAGAGATACTGTATTTGGCATATAAGATACAACCATGCTTTTGATAGCAGTCATCACCTATGGTGTATCTTACCTGTGTAAATGAGGAAGGTACAACCTTTGAAAGGCCTCTGTCAGATCTAAAGAGAAGGCCAAAGGTGAGGGGCTGGGAGAAGAGCCTCAGTTTCTGAACATGTCAGCTCTCTTTGTTTCTTGGGACTTGTCTCTTGAAGCGGGGGCATGGACTTTCATGTGAGCTGAGCAGATTCACAAAAAGAGTTTGTCCAATCAAACTCCAGGGCAGTGTTACCCAACCTATCAAAACTTGAAACTCCCATAATGTTTTCCCATTTTGTTTCTAGAGAATTCAGGCCAAAAACATGTTGTACAAAAGAAGAAAAAAAGAGAGAAGAGAAGAGAACAAAACATCGGCTATAGATTCACTGTTTCAAAGGCACTAAGCATACTGGATACACGATATCAAGCTTCTTACCAGCCAATATGCTAACCTTCCAGAAATTCCAATATGGTTACTGGTACAATTAATTGCTACTATGTTCCCATTTCCCTGTCAGATGTGTCTTAACTTAAATGGTGAAGAGTAGGGCACCTTGTCATTAACTTGAATCCTAATCTTCTACCAGTTAAGAGTAATTTCACCTGATTTTGTTTCTATAATTCATAGGAGTTGAGGTCAACCATCTAATCCTGCCACAATTTAGTATGGTCATCTCTGCTGTGGCTGTGTGAATCAGTCTCATCTCTAATACCACGTGTAACATTTTGGGCACACCAATCAAATTATTTTCATTACTATTATGGGGGTCTTAATTTTGTTTCTCAGAGCTTGGTGGGATGAATAGATATTGGAGGATTTTTCATAATCAACAGCTATAATATGGAGGACTCTTCATGCTTTTCTAAGAGCTTAGGGTTTCATAAAAAAGGAGGAGAGTGACATAGTATTCGTAATAGGTCCTTATGTGACTGTTTTCTTCGAAACAGTATTTGTGGGCCGGTGAGATAGTTCAGAGGACTAAGTGCCTGCTTAGGCCAGCAGAGGGACCAGGGTTCAATGTCCAGCCACTGGTGCTGTGCCTGCGCACTGAGCAGGCCACTGAGACCAGGCATGGTGGCACACACATGTAATCTCAGTGCTGGGAGGTTCATTATGAGTTTGAGTTGTGTAGTGAGACCCTGTACCAAATACACACACACACACACACACACACACACACACACACACACACACACAGTATATTGCAATAATACAGATGAGCATACATTGAAACAGTATCAATGAACTCTGAGTTATAGGACATAAATCTAAAACTAACATTCTCTTGCATGCAAAAAATGAACTGCTATTGTCAATGAATTTCAGTTAGATTCCTATCACTTATGCTTAAGTTGATCAAATATAGAGCATTGAAGTAGTTTTCAATAAATTCTGTGTGTGCTGCAGCCAAAGTACCACAGCATCTCAGAGCAGGATTCCTTTTAGTCATGAATCAGGTGGTTCCTGTGTGTGAGGATACAAGTTGCTAACTGTGTGGGGACTCCTTGGGATGAAAGATGCTTTATTTATTGTCCTTTGAGATGAAGGATGCATAATTTATAACACTAGGACTACTATTTTATTTCTTCTTGTGATGCTGAAATCACATTCTTTTCTAGTGATGGAACTGAAGAATCCTTTCTAATTTGCGGGCAAGCAGTGTATTAGAAATTGCAGAGTTGGAGGGTCTGGATATGGAAAAGTGGGTGTTGTGTGAAGGAAGCAGCCTGCTCCTTTTGTTGTGAACACAAAGGCTTTATTCTCTCACTTCCATGTGTTAGTGAGATGCAGAGCATGTGCGCATGAGGTAGAAATATTGGCTGCTGGTATGCTTGTGGAGGCGTATGGTTTAGGATGACGTCATGAGGTATGTTCTATAAAAGTGTCTTCAGTTATCATAGTCATAGACTTGGCACAGCCTTCTTTCCCAGGGGCCCAGACCTCTGTATGGCCTTCGGCTGTGTTCCCAGTCAATGACATGTTTTCAACATCTAGACATATAAATAATGTCACATTTAGGAATGTGTCAGTGTGCTTTGTTATGAAATGCTTGAGGATTTTGTAGGTTAGAAATCTATTTACTGCTTTGTTAGAAAGCTTAGTTTTCCTTGTTGGTTTTCTTTCTTTCTTTTTTTTTTTTTTTTTTTTTTGTATTTTAAGGAATGGTCCCCAGGGTGTTCAGGGTGTCACTACTAGATCAGACTCATAGTGATCTGCCTGTTTACAGCCTCCCAAGAGCTGGGATTACAGGTGCACACCACCATGCCCAGTCTCAGTTGGCCATCTCAGCAAGCCCCGGGGGCAGGTCTGGCATGCTAGGCTGGAAAATGGAATGCCCAGCCTCTGAGCCTGCTTGTAGGCACCTTAATCCGCTGAGCTATTTGGCCAGCCCAGTTGTTGATTTTTCTTGCTTTTAATAAAAACTGTGTGGCTTGCTTCTTGGCAGCAAAGTTTAGGGCAAATTTCTTTGATTTTGTTTTTTATATTTATTGATACGTGTCTGTGTCAAATGGTTTGTGTGTGGATGGAGGCAAGCTAGAGATGCTGAAGAGATGTTTGCTACTGGATTTTGCCACCAATGTCCTTCTCTTTCCCCTTTTATGGAACCAATGTCATCCTCTCAATGTTAGAGCTCAGAGCAACAGAAAACATTTGGAAACTGAAGGGTTAGGGGAGTATGCAGCTTATTTTTTTCTTATATTCATTTATTCTAGGGGAAAAGCACTTATCTGTAGAATGGTGGCCAAAAATCAATAATAAGGAAGGCAAGAGATCTGTCCTCTGAGGTCTGCAGCATGGCGCTAGTCAAGTAATTGAGCCTGAACTATTTAGAACAGTTGTTGAAATATCATTTTTAGAAAGAAAGTTCTATTTAGTTGTGTGATTCTGTATCATTAGGTTATTAATTTTCTTTCTTACCTAAAGGGAGTTTGACATTCCTGTGAATGTTTTCTAGGAACTATGAAAGGGTGGTCTAGAAAATGCAATCACCGTGTCCTCGGTCTCTAAGGCAGGGAAATGTGACTTCAAATATAAACCAACCAAAATGTTTCTGTTTGACATTAGAAGTGAATCAAGGAAGGCTAGGACAACTAATAATTGTCTTTATGTGCATGGAAAACTTAACATGAGATAAGGAGGACTAAAAATTATGTCTTTATGGGAAGCAGAAATTTACTTCAAATAAGCAGAGGGTTTGAAGTAAACTTTGCAAAAAGTTCTTTCTGTTTAAAATAGCCTCCTGCCGGTGCTGGAATTTATAGAATCACTTCTGTGGGTGCTCCATTTCTTACTGTCATTGCTGTGGTTGTAGGTGTTTGGTAAACCTTATATATGCACCTATGAAGAAGAATATTAACTTTAAAGAACATTTCACTTTTCACACTGAAACAAAGTCCATTTAAATAAGAAATAAGAATGAAGTCTTCTTTTGAGTTGCATGATAATACCAAGAAAAAAACTTCAGTTTTTAAGCCCTGATATTCAGATGTTTTCCATGTGCCAAATTCTGGGACAGTGCTCAGAAGCAAGAGCTCAAGCTAAAGAATTCTGAGACTCTTCATAACCAGGATATTGAAATCCAGTAAAGGTACCTTACCTTTGCTAAACTTAAGTCAAATTAACTGATCAAAACGGAAACTGCCTTCTCAGTGTGTAAGGCACACACATTTTATATTGCCCTTCAACATTTAAATAACTTATTCTTGCCTGCAGTGTGTGTGCGTGCGTGTGCATGTGTCTGTGTGTGCGTGTGTGTGTGTGTGGTGTGCATTTAAGCTTGCATGTGAAGTACCACGTGCTTACTGTTGGGAGACTCTATATGATTGTTGAGAATGGCACCTGGTCATAGAACCAGATCAATAGAACTGTTTTAAATATACAGAGCTATATATTTTTTAAGCTGTGATGAATAAATTTGTTTTTAACACTTGTGATGGATGTTTCACTTCATTGGGATTGATTCTAATTCTGAAAAGAAAGTACTCACCCAAGAGAGGTACATGGCATCATATATGAGGAGAAATGTTCTGTGAGGGAAATCTGGTTACACTTACTCTTGCAAAGGCCTAACAGTCATCTCAGGAATAACGAGCTGTTATGTTTCTTTTTTTAAAAAAAATATCCACAGAGTGTGAGAAATGCATAGTTTGGACCTGGCACTCTGATTGTCTGAGAGACTTGGCTTTAGCACTAAAGGGAAATTAGGTCTCATTCTGATTCTTACATTTTGCAAATGAGAGATAAATAACACATAAAAATATGATAATATGTCCAAAGTCATTTAATGAAATAAACACAGTGTACATTTTTATTACCATGATATATATGTATATATATATACATTATATATATATATATATGTACAAATATATATAGCTTTTAAAAAGCATGTTTTCTTTGTACTATGTGTTTTAATATAAAACATGAAAATATCATGCTCTTAGGAAGAAGAAAAGACTCTGAGAATTCAGTAGATTCAAATCAAGGTCAACAGACAAGTGGCAAAACCATGTATGTATGAACCAAGATGATAGATACCCAGAAGTAGTTCATTATAGATGCATGTTGGCTACAAATGTGTGTTTGTTTAGGTCTACTACAGGCTGAGACACTCCTAAACTGCTCTATTCTTCCCTGCAGTGTGCCTTTAGCCCTAGGACCCTAGAGCAATATAATAAATTGAGCTATGCAGTCCCTAAATGAAGTTGAAATAGAAGTGGTAGCACATTTTCCAACTTGTCTGTAGCAAGGTCTCCCAAAGACCTAATAGTCACCCATATTAATAAAGATAATGTTGTTTCCTATCTCCACAGAACTGCTTGCCTGCTACTGCTATAATTTTGCTGCATTTACTTGGCAGTTTTGATAAAAGGAGAAAGAACCAGAAACACAAAATGCGCTTGCTTCCTGGGTCTGGGTAGCTGCTGGGAGCAGGAGCATGGGTGCAGGAGAAAGGGAGCACTCTCGGTGCTCAGGCCAAGAAGCCTGTAAACTGCTTGCTGTTTTATCTGAACATAAAACCTTCCCCTGTTGTGTCTGTTCTTTTCCGGCTCTTCATTTGAGATAAGTTACTCGAGGTGACCTCTTTTTTCAAGGTACAGCCCTGCAGCATGCTTGGCTGGCTGCTTCAGCAGCCTACGGTATATTTCCATAGCTCCTTCATGCAGAACGCATGAAGCATATACTCAGGCTGGCATATTTCCCATCCATTCAACTTCTAAATGTCATAATTACTCTTGCATCTATTTTCAGTTAATGGAAGTATACTGATGGCATGAAGCTAGAGTTGGAACTGGGATACTACTTGTATTATTTTGGTTAGTTCTTCATCAGTGTATCTGCCAGCTTTCCCATGACTGGTCACAATACTAGGAACCCACAGGTAAAGGAAGAGAGGTTGAATTTGACACATCATTTTTCAGGGTGGAGGGGTTGATCAGTCCAGGGTCTACTGGCTTCATGGCAGAAGGGTTTGGTGGAGCAAAGTTGCTTCGTTTGCAGTGGCTAGGAATCAGAGCAAGGAAGAAGTGCCAGAAAGGTGAAAGACAGACACGAACCCCTAAATCATGTCTCCTTGACCCATCCAGATACAGTCAGAGTACATTCCCCCAATCCCTTGGGAAGATCCCGAGGTCAACGAAATTGGTGTTTTACCTTAACCATCATAATATCATTTATTGTGATATCATTGTATTGCACATAACAAAACCAGGCATCTCTCACTGTCTCTGATTCTGTTTCTCTCTGTCTTGGTCTCTCTCATACACCTAGGCATGCCCATGCGTGTGCATGTGTGCTCACACACACGCACACACACACACGTGTATAGGCATATTATAAATTTAATAGCTCACATCTTTCATCTTTGAAGAAGATATTATTGTTCCTGTTCATCTGGTGGCTCAGAAAGAGGACTGGGCTAAATTCCCACAGCCAGTGTCAGAGAGTATATTAGGACGCTAATCACCCAAGTTGCCCTGCATAATTATTAATAGAACTTTGTTTCACTCTTAATTGGCGAGTTTGGTCAATATATTCCTTAGTGCCCCTTACTAAGCAGCTCCATGGTTGATCTGCAGCAACACTAGGAAGTGGGGGGATGTGACTTTGGGCCTGCCTTGTATCTTTGATCAACCTACATCTAGT
Source organism: Ctenomys sociabilis (assembly GCA_004027165.1). Taxonomy (NCBI): domain Eukaryota; kingdom Metazoa; phylum Chordata; class Mammalia; order Rodentia; family Ctenomyidae; genus Ctenomys; species Ctenomys sociabilis. Next base: position 17,995 of record PVKA01004374.1, read on the forward strand.
TTTCTTCCTGGGGACATACTTTTTTGCTGGTGAGCCTCATAGCCTCCCTGCCATCCTTCCTTTTTCACTCTCATCTGGTTATTAAGTAGTTGCTGAAAAATACTGGTGCAACTGTGTTCTAACTGGTATCTTTCATGCACATAGCTGCCAAGAGTTTTCAACCTCAGCTCTACAAACCACTGTCCAGACCCAGCCTCCTCTTACAAAGAATGGTCCTGGGATGGGGGTGGCGCACTGGTGGCACATTGTCTAGAATGTGACCTAGGTTTAGCCCCAGTAAAGGGTTGAAGAAGGGGAAAGGGTTTTGCTGGTCACCAGGATTCTATGATTTCTCTTCCTCTTTATTACTTCTTCTCTTCTTCCTGCCTCCTTCTTCATATCCTCTTCCTCTTCCTTCTCTTCTTCCTTTCCTCCCCTCCTTCTCTCTTTCCTCCTCCTCTATCTTTATCTTGAACCTATAGCTTATATAAAGAAAGCTTGTCCTAGTTTATGTTGTTTTTAAAAAATGAGTTTTTCTGGTTTTACTCATTTGGCATTTTTAGTGAAGGGCTTGTAAAACCTAACTGCACTTTGACTTGCACAATGACTCCCCTTTAAACAACAAGACAATGTATATGAATGATTTTTAAGTGTAGTAGAAACACAATATAAAATTTAGCATCTTAAGTGTTTGAAGTGTATATAAAGATCAGCATACTAACTTGACAATGGATTATGTTTCTCTTGCCTATGGCATTACCATGCTCAAGAACAAGGCTACTGATTTGTTACTATGTTCTCAGCCTGACCATATGCCTGGAATCAAACAGTCATTGAACACCTGTTCCTGGTTCCCTGTTGCTTTCATTGTTTCTTCAGGTCCTATAACTACTTGTGTATTTATTTCACTTATTCATGTACTTGGTACAGGGTCTCACTTCGCATCTTGGACTTGTAATAATCCTCCCGTTGTGAGCCTCCCCAGTGCTCAGATTACGGTGTGTGCCACTACACCTGATGCTGGTGGCCAGCTCAGTGCCGGTGGAGCTGGCTCAGCCCTGGTGTGGCATGTGGTGCTGGATATCGAGCCCTGGTCCCTGCGCTTGCCTAAGCAGAGGCTTATTCCACTGGGCTATCTTTTAATTATTGCTTCTTTTTCAGGATTTTTAGCCATTTACTTTGCTTGTCTTCTACCACTTTTGAGAGTTATGTTGTTCCTCACTGTATTTTGAGTCTTCTGTCTTATTACATTTCCCAGTATTTACACGCTTTGATCCCTTTCTTCCTAGCTTAGAATTCATATATACCCTACTTTACAGAAGTTCTGATTGTTTCAATGCCCAGAATATATCCAAACAAGTACTGGTTAACTATTTGGCTTACCTTGACCTGTGAAATTCTTATTATTGCTGGTCTGTTTGCAAGATCTCAGTTTAGAAGAAATGGATTTGAGCCCAAAGTTTGTATTCATTTAACACCATGACCAACAATTGAGTCTCTCTGGGCTCACATTCCACATCTGTGGAAGGCAGGCAGCATTAATATTCCCCTCTCAGAAATGAGAGGAATAATAAATATAGAACCTTACAAACTGACATCAAGCTGCTTCGGCCACACCCTAAATGAGTGGACTATCCCTGTATCACACCAGCCAAAAGGATGTGCTTCAACAGAAAATCCTCCTCAAAGCATAATAAGATTCTCCTGAAGCGAGTCAAACATTAGGTTTTGGCATAGCCTCTTGGAAAGATAGCCAAGCTGAGACTAGATCATCACTGGAATCAGCTAGACGTGCTGTTTTATGGTGCTCTAAACTTAGGGAAATGAGACACATCAAGTTAAAGGTTGAAGGTTCTATAAATGTCTACTAATAAATGTCTGAAAATTATTTTAAAATAGTTTTTTAGAATGTTAACCAATTTTGGATGGTTTATGTCTAAACTAATATTGTTACAATGTGTAGTACATACAAAAATTGCAAATTAAGGATTGCCTCAACCATTGCTATTGGGTACAAACTGTCTTTAGGAACAGATAAACAAGATGGGAGAATTTAATAGAAAGCAAGACACATATTCCCATGTAGACATCCTTGACTTTCTTATCGCCTCTTTATGTATGCCTGGGGAATTAAAGTTTCATATGAACTGGCCTGCAACCCGAGAGAATTCTGTCATTTTGGGATATGCAAAAAAATCCAAATGTTATTGATTTCATGTAAAAAATATTCTAACTGTGTTTCTGCTTTATGAAAATCACATATTTTACAAGCACATATCAGCAATATCTGCTGTGAAAGTAAAAACATATAGTTTAATAACATTACTCTCCTTTGCTGGAGGGGCCCATCTCAGAAAGTCTGAACAAGGAAGTTGCTTACAGAAAATACTGAATAAATGAGCAAGTCTAACACGACCAAGTATAATAAAGATGTTCTAGTTACACTAATTTAAAGAGTTTGGATTTTTATCTAACTTGGCTTGCTGTTAAAAGTACTTTTGACTGTTAGGCTTTACTTGAAAAAAAGATTTGAAGTGTACTCTCAAGTGCTTTAAAAGGTTTTCAAATTTAGGAATCAATAGCAGTTGTGTTACAAACCTCTTCTGGCACAGATGTGAGTAATAATTTTTGCTCTGCAGCACTTTTTCATAAACCCAGACCTTGCTTTCCAGGACTGGTGTGTTGTTTCTTCCTGGCCAAGTGAAAGTTGAAAGCTTTGAAAGAGCTTGTGACAGGCTTGGGTCAGGCCTCAGTGAAGGCCTATGGACTTCTAGAAACTTCAAAGTGGCCAAAGGGAGTTAGAGTGTCACCACGTTGTCTTGGTCCTTGCAGAGTTGGGGACACTTTAGTGTTTGTTTTAACCTATACTTCTGCAAGTTTCCACTGTATTCCTGACCTGCCAGCAGAAATTATTGATAAATTATTGGTAAATAATTTAAGGCGATCCTTACTAAAAGGTATGGTGCTACAAACAAGGCTAGGCAAACATTTTTGCTAATGGCATACTGTACATATTGATGGCTCTTTTACACCTACTCACTTCTACTGCATTTGTGCAAAAGCAACCACAGATGATAAATGAATAAATAATCACAACCATGTTCCAATAAACCTTTTTGAAAATAGGCAGCAGGGTTAGGTTGGTCCCATGGGCTACAATTTATTTCCACCTGTTCTAAGCAATATCTTCGTGATTACTTCAAATTATTTCGGCCTGCTTTTCTCCATAGGCACAGAAGATTCAGTTCAACACAGGTGATCGCAGAGACATCAGTCATTATTGAATCTCAAGATCCAAGAGTTATTGCTGCAGCTAAAAGTGCTGCTTTGGGATGAAGTAAATGATTTTCTTTCTAATCCTGCAGGCTTTGTTCAGAGTCAATAAATAGCTGACGTACCAAATTAAACTAAGAAATGTGACCCTCTCCTTGGAAGAGCCTCAGAGTCCATCCTCTGACCCAGTTGAAGAGTTAACTATATATGGACAGATTGCTTATCAACTAAACAGAGACCAGAGTCACGATCCAGAAAAAATGCAGCCAGATGCTGGGATCTGAAGCGTTTTGATGCCATGTAGCTGATGATTCACTCTGTTAGTTCCATCTCCTTTAGCTGCGGCTTAAATTTCATCATTCCTTTTTGTTTCTACATCTAGAGAAAGACAAGAAAGCTACAGGGCTTCAAACAAACTCATAGAGATTATTGCTGGAGAAGAAAGCGTGAAGGTGAACATTCTTTAAAAATGATGAGCGTGTGGTCAATTTGATATGTATTATTTTCAATCCAAGCCTGACTCCAGGAAAAACTTCTAAGCAGGTATAATTATAATCTTGTAACTTACAGATAAATTTGGATTATAGATCAAGAATTATAATCTCACATATAATTACATATGTGAAAGTAGAATCAATGTTTTCACATCCTTTCAGGGCATCTCATCACTTCCAGCACCCAGGACCTTAGTGCTACATGTGCGGCCCTTAGAACTATTCTTGCTTTGAATCAATTTTCCCATCTCTTTTCTCACTTACCTCTTACTAACAAGTTCATATAATTTTGGGTAAACTCTAAGAGGAAGGGCAATTTATTTAAACTAATGCTATACTAACGTGGGAAAGATTGATGTGTGTATTTATAATCCAAATTTATCTGTAAGTTACAATAATCAAGAAGTGGAAAGAGGCCATTTTAAGTAGAGAGAAATTACCTGGTATCTCTTAAATGACACCAGATAAGTCAGTCACATGATCCAAGTAATGATTATAAAAAGCACAAGTCATAACACTATTATAGTCCATGAATCACCTGACAGTGGATCATGAAATACTTTAAATGTGAAGGTCACCCTCTCATTCTATTATTCATATATGGTGATCTTAGACCCCACTCAAATCCTACCTTGAGCTGTTATAACAAATATAAACAAACACATATTTCTCATAGTTCTGGGGGCTGGAATCTAAAATAGGTTCTGCAGAGTAGCCTGGGTTTAAGGCTGTCTTCTTGGTTTATAAACCTCTGCCTGTTTGTCTTGTCTGTTTGAGGCAGAGAGAGATGACCTTTCTCCTTTCTCTTCTTATCAGAACATAAATCTCTTATTTACCACAGAGCCTTGCCTCTTGATTCCTTCCATGTTGGGGCATAGAACTATCACAGGTGGGGGAGACTGGGAACATATAGTCCCTAGGGAGCGTGTAGGAAGTTTTGAAAATGCCCAGTGCCTTCTCTCCATGTAGCCCCGAGGGGGCTGATGTCTCCTGATTGGATGGCACAGCCTTTCTTCTGAGCTATCACCTTGAGTGGCTGGAGATTCTTTCTGACGAGCTGATCCTCCTCGGTGGTTACCAGCCTGTTTTCTTGATTCATAGGTGAGTAACCACAATCATGGTATTTAGATTGGCAGTTTTTCTAAGAGGTTGAGATAAGGGTAGATAACTACAAATGTAACACCACATGGACATCAATTTAAATGTAATATTAGACATGACAATAAAAAGATTTATTGGCCATTTCCAAAAATACCATATTGGTTTCCTGTTTTCTTCAGGCCAGTCCCGTGTTACAGAGCCCTCTTGTCTTCCTAGCCTACTTCACAGGTATCCTTCTTACTTTCTCTTCAGTTTCCTCATCGTCTCTTTCTATAATAAATCTTGCTCTTCCACACAGAGAAGTCATGCTCTTTGTTTTGGAAATACTCTTCTAAAGGTGGGGAGGGTCCTTTCTGCTCATGCTTGTGTGAGATCACTGAAGTAATCTCTCAAGCATAGGACCTTCTCCTAAATCTGAACTACGCCATCACCATTCAATGAAAAAGCATGTTCAGTCAGGTGTTGTGTTTTACGGCAGTTTTATCCTTCTCCTGCCATATTTAACTACTGATTGTCTAGAAATCTTTTTGAATTTAAATTTTAATTGTAAACTGATGAAATATGGTTGTAATCACTAATAATCTCCATATTGCAAATTCATGTTTGATTTTTCTCAGTTCTACTTACTTCTTGAAATCGCTAGCACATCTAATTGTTGTTTACTTTCTTTTTCTAGAAGTTTTTTCCTATTTTGGCTTCCTTGGCATTGCCCTTGCTTAGTTCTTTCAGTCCACCGAATAATTCTTTCCTATGTAACTCACTGGCTCTTTTCCCTTATGATATTATTGCTAGAAAATTCCAAGGTTTGTAGATTAAAATATGAGCAACAGGAGGAAAGTCATGTAAATGCATGGCCGGGGGCAGAGAAGGTCCCAGAAGATAATAGCCAAGATTACTGTTTATTCCTTTACCCCTGACCTCTCCCATAGGAGTTTAAAATATACAAATATCTTTTTTAATATTTGCTTTACTTTCTAATTTTAATGATGATCTCTGTTATCAACATCTTCCACTCTAGCTCTTGCTCTTGCCAGTTTGCAGTGATAGGTACAATGCATTCCGTCATTCAAGTTGGGAATCTTGTCATAACTATAGATATCGTTGTCCCTAATATGTAGATGATGGCTAGTTCCTTACTGAATTTTTATTCCCAGTATTTTACAATTCTAATTTAGGATACATACATATATATATATATATATATATATATATATATATATATATATATATTTTTTTTTTTTTTTTTTTTTTTTTTTTTTTTTTTTTTTTTTTTTTTTTTTTTTTTGGTACTGGGGATGGAACTTGGGATCTTATACTTGCCAGGCAGGCATTATGCCACTGAGCTATATCCCCAGCTCCTCCTCTTATATTGCCTTCCAATTTTCTAAGTTACTCATGGAGACAACAAGCTTTGTAGTGAATGAATGGAATGAATCCTCAAAGCTCAGCAACTGCAGCACAATTTCACTGTATAATTTCATTACTACATATGCATTCTATTACTATGGATGTCATTTGGTCTATAATGGCTTTTAATGGGAAGTAGAAAAAGTTATCTGAATTTTCCCTAGTAATGGGAAGGCCTAGAGTGCTGTCTCAGCTTGAGGAAGCTGGGTATAGTGTGAAAGTGGACAGGGGTGACTCTCAGCTGTGTAGTATGGAATAAACTGAAAACAATAAAAGGGACTTAGGCGTGTAGAAGCTATCAAGCCACTTACCTCTGTAGGGGCAGACCAAATGAACCTGATCCTATGCAAGCAAAGTTACACAAGACAGCAAATAGCTTCTGAGGATAGTCTTGGATTTCAGAAGTGTGTGGGAGGAAAGAGGTTCCCTGATGGATGAATCTCTCACCTCCATGCAGGACGGCAAGGGGGAAGGTACTGGGAGGATCTGGATGGAAATGGTGCATTGTGGATCATAGTGTGTGAACTTAAAATAACTGAGGATGGCAATGAGAACTGAGGAATTAAATGGGTGCTTTACTCCTCCCAGAGCAGCATCTTCATAGTAATTGGGACTTTTATTGTATTCTTTAATTAATCAGAATTGTCATAGTGAGTTATGATTAAATTCTGAAACCAATTATTTGTGATGTGACATTCTTTAAATTACTAATGGGTGTACTCAGTTAGAAACGTGATTTTTCTTGGCCATATTTAAATTTTCTCTGTCTTAACAAAGTCTATAATATTAAAAAAAGACACTGAATTGTAGATTAGCAGCTGTGGTAGAATGCAAAGTAATGATGTTAAAACAATAAGAATGTGAAAATGTATGCTCAGGCCAATTGAAAAAATGTGACAATAAAAAGTGTATCCCTTGTTCTCCAAAAATTGTGTGAATTCACAGTCTGTAAAATTAATTAGAAATCCTGCGTGATGAGTTATAGGAATATTCTGAGGACCTAGGGGGGCTGATTTGGGCACCCATTCCATGTGGAACAGGGCCTCGGCAGATGGCTATGGTTCTAGGCATCCTGCTGTGCACACAGAGGTCCATGTGTCTGTTGCTGTTTAGTTGCAGGGAGCAGGAATGAAAGTCATTCTAGAGATAGAAAATGAGGTTTATCATAAGAGCACAGCTGGCTGAAATCAAAATCAATCTCCAAGGTATGTTGCAGCTTTAGGGCCTATCCATCTCATGATGTTTCCATCAGTGTGCTTATTTTATTAGTAGTTAATGAACACTTACACCAAACACTGTTCCCATCAATGAAGATGCTACAGGAAGTAGGAAAATCAAGGCCCCTTTTTTTTGCATAATTGATTCTGCTGAGAAGAGGTAGATGACAAAAAAGGAAAAATCCAACTAATGGAAGAGAAATGCAGTGAGGAAAGGAAACTGACCTGGGGAATCTGAGTGCAGATTGGATAATAAGGGAACAAAGACTTTCTAAACTGAGTCCCAGACCAGGAGGAGCCAATCATGCAAGGAGACTTATTCCAAGTGGGAAACAAAAAAATCTAAGAAAACTTAAGTTGTTCCAAGACAGGAAGAGTGACAATGATCACTACAAAATGAGAAAAAAAAGATGATTGCATCATAGAAGACAATGAAGAGAGTCAATAGGGAAGAGATGTCAGAAATAAACAGATGCTACAAGTATTTGAGATTTTTAGCAGAAGAAAATGTGTTAGTCACTTTCTCATCACTGAGACAAAATCCACCAGCAAATTGAAGGAGGGAAGGTTTATTTTTGCATATGGTTCAGTACATGATTGCCTGGGGCCAAGGCAGAGGCAACATGGTGGCAGAGTGTGGTGGAAGAAAGATGTTCAACCCATGAATCAAGGAAGCACAGAGAGAGAAAGAGCCTGGAGACCAAGCTACAGAGCTCCACACGCACACCTCCAGCCAGGCCCTGTCTCTTGCTCAGCAGCACATTCAGTTGTTTACTCATAAATGCATTAGCCCAGCAATGAACTTAGCACTCCCATGACCCAGACACTTGCCTCCAGTCCCATTTCTGAACATATGGGGGGACATTTTCAATCTGAGCCCTAACAACAGATATCTAGTATATGTTTAACAAGCAATGGAAAACCACTGAAGGCTCTAGAGAGGGGAGAGACACTCTAGGCCTTCTTTCCCTCCTCTTATGGTTCATAGGGTCACTCTGATGGCAGCTCTGCTGCACAGTGCTCGCCTTTCTTGTTTTGCTTCTTTATTGAAAATGAGCATATTCACTACTCTAGAGCAGCTGAAGGAACTGGCTATGCAGTCACTTGTAACCAGGATAATCAGGATACCTTTTCTGTTGCTAGATGACCCACAGATTGGCTATTCTTGGAAGAGGCATCAATTTTTTGCAAAACCAATATACAGAGGAAAACTTAACTGGTTTCATGAGCAAGGAGCTCAATGCAAGGACAAACCAAGTAAAGAGGGCAGAGGAAAAAACTAGAGACCTGTGTGTTCAGCTGTGGCCACCTTCTGCATGCTTGAAGTTAAGCATCAAGCAGAAAGCAATTGAAGTAAAAATATGTATATATATATATACATATATATATATATATATACATACATATATATATATATACATATATATATATACATATATATATATACATATATATATATACATATATATATATGTATATATATATATATGCTATAATCTATAATTAAGAAGCTATATGATCTGTATGGTGCTTTATTTTTGTAATATGTTATGCAGTTATATATTATATAGCATTATTTGGTTTCATAGTCTATAGAACACATTTTCTTAGAAGTTAGGGATGATGAGTAATGTTAAAGTTGACTCAGCTTTGTTGGCCCTGCAGACTTGTCTGGCAATATCGTTTGAAGAGACTAGCACATGGCTTGTAGGCCTTGATGGAGATGCCCTTGTGCAACTTCCTGGCAGATCTGCAGATCATCTGCCCATATACATCTGGTGTACTGCTGTGAAGTGTTTCACTCAAAGCTTCTAAAAATACCTGTTACTTGTTACTTGCCATGCTGAGAATCATATAGTTTAAATTTTATCTTGCTCACACATTCTTGGTATATCTTGGAGATACTGGGCCAATCTAACTCAGTTATAGGGAAGTCTAACACTCATAGAATAAGTAGAGTGCAATAAAAAGAAAGTAATACAAAAAGGAAAAGTAGATAATGTGACACATAAAATGCTCTGAATTCAGTGAAATCCTTTTTGGTCTCAGGAGAATTTTTCATGTGGCAACAAGTTAGCCAGATTGATTTCTTTGAAGCTATTTTGGCAGGAAAAAAAGATACATATTTAAATCTGGACTCTCTTCCAAAGTTCTGTGTATCAAATAATTTGTCCCCATGCTATTAGGAGGCAATAGAGACTTTAACAAATGGAGTGGACTTTAACAAAAGGAAATGGATTACAAATTCAAGGGGTTCGTTAAGATTTTAGGTCTTTAGGAATGTGCCTACAATGGCTGTGGTGAGACCCAGCCTTTTCGTCTTCCACTCTTTCACATCTCAGCTATGAATGGAGCTCCTTTGCGTTACCATGTTCATTCCACCAAATGTGTTGCCACAGGTTCAAAAGCAATGGAGCCAATGGGTCATGGACTGAAACCTCCAAGTCTGCAAGACAAATGGAGTTTTTCTCTTTTGTAAGCTAATTATCTCAGTTGTTTCTATAATGACAAAAAGTGTTCTGAGATCTTCTTGGCTATGCTTCCATATCTAATTTAAAAGCCATGGATGTAGCATCATTTTCAAATGCTTGATAGTTTCCCAAAGATGGGGAATGAAGCACACTTATTAACCAAGTGTTACACCATTGAGGCTGAACTTGTCCAGACCCTGTGGTATGGCCACTGTTTAGCATACCCCTCCAAGTCCTCCTTTCATTTCTACCATGCTTTTATGTTTCTTTTTATATGAATTCACACTGTAGAGAAAAGGGTAATTCTTAAGTGTGCTTACTCTGCAAAAAACAGATCTACTGTTTTATAGACAAGATCTACAATCTTTGTAAATAAAGATCAGCAAACTTTTTCTAATAATGGTCACATAGTAAATACTTCAGGCTTTATGAGCCGTGCTCATAGTGGTGGGTCACAATACCATAGCAAATATTCAGCTTTGCTAATGTAGTGAGAAAGTGCAAAGGTCTTCAGTTTGGGTAGATTCACTTTTCTCTCGACTTTTTTCTCAAGCAAGTCATATCCATTTGAAAATATCAAGTCAGAGGAACAGAAAAAACTAAAGGAAAGTGAAGAACATTATTCAGTAAGCCAATGATACAATATGGAATCCTACAAAAGAAGCAGGAGAAAACCAGGTAGATAACTTATTTGAAGAACTAATGACCCTAAAATGACAAAATTTGAGCAAGGAAATGGATTACAAATTCAAGGGGCTCATTAAGCTCAATCTGAGAAGACCCAGACTCCTGCACCATGATACACATTAAAAGAACAAACTATCATAATTCACAAAGAAAGAATTTTGAGAGCAGTAAACAAACAGTGACTGACTATACACAGGGTACTGTTGAGAGCTTATCAATAAGTTTATCAGCAGATATAGCATTAACCCTAAAAGGATGGGATGGTATCATTAAATGTACTTGAACTACTGAAAGAAGAATGACAACTCCAAATTTCTCATAAAGCAAAGCTGCCTTTGAAAAATATAAAAAAATACTAATTTTATAATTAAATTAAGCAGTAGATGTTATATCCATTCTCCTGAACTTTAAATAATGTAAAAGTGGCATGTTTCTTATTTCTTTTATCACTTTCTTTTTATTTAATTTTTAAAATTTTTTATTCATTTTAATGAGAAAAAAGATAAAATAGCAATGAAACAGTTTCAAAACAGGTTAGTAGGACAGTTACAAGAATTAATACATTGCCCCTCTCCTAAAATACAAAAATACAAAAATAATACTTTGCATATTGTTGTCCTCATAGTAGTTATGCAGAGGACAAGATGCAGAAATGACATCACTTTTAATTGCCTGCAGAAGTTGGAGAGGTGTTACTACAACAACATTTCAGCAGGCAGTTGAAAATGACTCCTATATTTCATTGTGTGCATGTGTGTGCATGTGTGTGCATGTGTGTGTGTGTGTGTGTAATGTGTTTCACATATTTGCCCAGTGGAAAACACACAGATAAGCCATTAATATGAAACTTCTCACTCTAGACTTTTGCTGGTTATTAGGTAAAAAATGGTTGCCTGAAAATTTAGTGAAGAAAAAGCTGTTGCATTTTCCTGTTAAGGAAAATTTACCAAGGATAGAAATGAACTATGAAAACAGAAAAGAAAGTGTATGTGGTAACCTGAACAACTACTCTGAAAATAATAACACACACTATAATAACCATTGCTAATTTCCTATCATCTTGCTTTGAAATTTTGTATTTTTTTAAAAAAATAAAAGGGCATCATTTCAGAGAAAAACAAAATTGTTCTCTCATTTTCCCCCACATGCAGCTCTTGATACGTCCTGGTTGGGAGGGAGAGCCCAGTAACCACCAAAGACCCCCTTTACATAGAAAGCATCCTTTAGGCTGTAAGGGTGCAAGCTCCACCCTGTTGGAGTTCCATTAATACAGAGAGCTCAGAGGCTTGAGCATATTGAAATAGTGTATGCTCTCATAAAGCGCTATGCACATTTTAGTACTATGAATATTATACAGAAGTTGGAAATACCTCCTGAAATATTCAATGCGAATTAATTTATGGAAGTGTGATTTTTGTGCCAAAATCTTCTGTGTGTGTGTGTTCACACGTGCGTGCCTGTATTACCTCCAGAAGCTGAGGGATAGGTACTCCTATCATCTGTATTTAGGAGTGGCTGCTTCCCTGAAAACGCTTTCGCCATTCCTCTCCCACAACCATTAGTCCAGATGATGCTTAGTTAGCCGAGGATGGCCAGGTGGAGCCCATTCAGTTGGTGCTTTACGATGCCTGCAAGTGGGCACACTGAAGCTGCCGGAGTGGAAGCAGTGGGGCCGTTCCTACAAGGGTGCCCTGGTGGTCTCGTAGTGTTCCTGGCCTTTCACAAGTTGCCCCGGAATCAAAGAGGCAGCTTATTAAATATGCCCTTTTATGAGGGAAGCGTCTTGGAGAGGTTCAGTAGATACAGAATATAGCTTAAAAAAGCGATAACGAATATTGGTTGCCCTCACAATTGCCGTGAAGCGTACTTCACGACTGATTTAGGAACTCAGTGAGTGCTTGTGGAGCATCACATCACCAAGAGCTACGGTCAGGGCCCGAGTCACAGTAGAAAGGACCGAAGCCCTCGCCCGAGATCTAGCGGCTCCCAGGGCAAGGGCGAGTGACGTGTGAAGGGCGACAGCCCGAGACTCCAGAACCGCGCAGCTGATGGGCCACGCGCGCGTGCAGTGCGAACAAGCTCTGCGCCCGTGTGAGCGCAGGACGGGAAGCAGCACTTGCATCACATCCCTTGCTCCCGCTTGTTTCTAGCCGAGGACATAGAGTGAAATGACCGGATGGAGGCATTTAACATTTCTTTTATTTAAATATACACACACTTAACTCATTTTAACTTAAGGTATCAAATAGCTCTTCCTCCAAAGACAAAAGGATTAGATCTATTGAGGAAAATTTACCATGCATAGAAACGAACTGTTCACCAACTGGAGACCTTCAAATTGAAAGTGGAAGGGTGCTGTGCTAAAGGTATTTGCAGTTGATGTTATAGATCAGAAGAAAGGGAGCTCTTGGACCCTTTTGTCTGACTGGCTTTTATTCTTAACATTCTTTTTAAGGTGAGCAGAGCCATGTAAGTCGATTTGTCTATAAATTATTACCCTCTTTTCAGCCAGTCGTGCCGACAAGGACAGCTATTTTTGTGTTGTTTATGATCAGATCTCACTTTTCAAGAAATTGAGCAAACTTTAATGGTGTGGCTGGGGGTGCCCGGCCTTGAGGCATACCTACCTTATGTCCTTCATTTTATTTTTCACTAATACTGCAAATCTATGAAATCTCACCAAATACTGGACTGCTATAATCACAAAATCCCTAATAAGGGCAAAGAATGAAGACGTTTCTGTCTTTATCCAAAAGGCCCATTTATAAATTCTTGCTGAGCATGTTATCTCTTTAAAACTCAGTGTTGTATTTTGGGGGGATTTTAATGCATGATTACTTATTTTTAGATTGTCAACAAAAGCTCAATTTGAAGAAGGAGGAATGATTTCTCCAATCTCATGGAGATTTAAAATATATGTATTTGAAAATAAATTTTTGTTTAGACATCAGTTTTTGAAGGGGTTCGTCCTATTCACTTTTTTGGTGTCTTTTATCTGAACATATATAGGTAAAAAGCACTAATTAGAATGTTTACAACATGATGCTAAAATGATAAAACAGAAGTCAACGTGGTGTTACATGTGACTACATCTGTGCTGAATTATATAACCATGTGAACCAAGATTGGAATATTTATTATGATGATAAGTATAAAATGATTTTTTGTGCTGAATGAAAGGTATTTCACCTCCAATACTTTCCTTATACTGTTTGATGTGGTGGGACACTCCTGTAATTCCAGCCACTGGAGAGGCTGATGCAGGGAGTTGAAAATTTTGAGATTTGCCTGGGTAACTGAGTGGGATGCTCTCAAGGAAAATAGAAATGAAACAAAGCAAAGTGACAGTGGCTAGAGCTCTGTGGCACACTGTTTACTACTGTGTGAGAGGCCGTGGTTTCAGCGTCAACTTCTGAAGGAAAATCAGAACATCCTTTAATGCTGCTGATAAACATGGTTCCTGGTATTTTGCAAAAGTTTCAAGTTGATCATGCTCATCTCTCTGAGAGAACCACGTGATAATAAAGCCTTTTAAGTTATCACGAAGCCTTTTATAATTAAGCCTTAAATTTTCTTGACATAGAAATTTTATTGCCCAGTGAAATTGTTCTTAGAAATGTGAGAGGCTCACATTGGCTGATTTTTAAATTAACCAATAAGGGGAGAAGAGTGCATCCACCATCTGCTGACACCATCACTGCCAAGAAGAAACTCCAGACAAAGACCCTTGAGAGCGGCAGTGAACACCAGGTGATGGTGATGAGCACAGTGTTCCTTACCTGAGGGCTCCTGGCTTAGAGCTGTGGCTGGTAACCAGCGATGCCCTCTGGAGTGCGTGGCCAGTGGATTTTACCAATGCTTTCTGCAATGGACACGGTCAATGGCCTACTCACTGCCTTTTCTTCTTCCCATCTCAGCAGGAATCCTTTCCCATTTTTAAGGTATTCTCCATCCTATTTCTACTTATAGAGTGGGAATCTATGTGATCTATTTGGCCCAAACCATTTGAAAGCCAGAACATTATAGATATAGGTTGCCCAGCGTCCATGCATCTATCTTAGTTTGTCCTATGATACTACTTTATGCCTGTTTTCGGTGTGATAATTAAAAGAACTGTGTTTTGCAGATAAGGCATAAATTTATTTTTTATTAGAAGCTGTATTTTCTTTCTCATTCTCACTAAATATAAACAAAAATTCATGTAGGTCTATTTACAGTCATGCAAATATGAAGGTACCTGCCTCAGCATGCCTTTGAGGTCTAAGAAATGGAGAAACAGAAAAAAATGTCAATTCTTGATGACACTAATGAGCTGTTGACTGTATAATCCCTGAGTCCTATCCCACCCAGGACTTCAGTGAAATAACAACTTTTCTTCTTGTTGGTGACAGATTATTGCCATCGCTCTTGCAGATCAGATAGCCCTAGCTGATGAAATCTAATAAGTAAGTTTTCCTTTCTTCTGTAAATGTCTCTAAAATCTGCATGTAATGCATGCACATCAGATTCCTTGATAGATTTTCTTTTTGGATATTAATACCCTTGTAGGAACCTTGTCAACTGTTCAAGAAGCACTGCTTTTCCAAAAGAAGCAAAAAGTTTCTATCCTGAAATACAAACAGGCAAATCCTTCAGAAATATTTCTCAGTGCCTATGAGATAGCTCAGTGGTCTAAAGCACCTGCTTAGGCAAGCTTAGGCAGGAACAGGAGACTGCAGTTTGATTCCGGGTACCACATTCTGCACCAGCCCTGCCCTCCGGGCAGGCTGAGCCAACAAAAAAAACACCCTCAAAATTCGATCTGCATTAGAATTACACAGCAATATTGTTAAAATGCAGATTGTATTCAGCATGTGGGCCCTGAGAGCTCCAGTTCTAACATGTTCTCAGGTGATATTGACGCTTTCAGTTAGGGAGGTACTGCTGGGTTAGGCCAAGGTTGCTGTGGCCCTGATCATGCTGGGAATAGCAAGGTCCTCTAGGATTCACAATTTTAATATTTTCACATCATTTAATAATCTCTATGTATATTAGCCTTTCAACTATGAATTATTTGGCCTCCTGGTTTCTTTCCAACTAAGAAAATCTCTTTATCTATGTTTCTAATGGATCATTTCCCAGGCCTGTGCAAAACAGACAGATGTTTGATGGCATGCCTGGAAAATACATTGGAGATATTGTTAAATGAAACAAATGTTTGTACTTGGGACAAAAATTGGGATCATATTGATGTTTTAAGGAATAAATACGAATGATTGTCATGTTTTTTTTTGGCTTGGCAGACTATAGTATGTAGTACAAAACAAATGGATGGATAGTTGACAATAGTTCAGATTCTGTCTGAGAGTGTGGTCCATCAGATAGCTTCCCCCTTTTTAGTATCTTTGTCTCAGTATGGAAATCATAGCAAACAGACCACTTCCAAGTTCCCTTTTAAACCAAAGCTCTGCAAATACAATGAGCACTATTCTACCTGGGCCTTTGAAGCTATCTGAAACTGTGCTGTTTGTAGCAAGACCAGCAGTCCACCTGCTGAATGATCCCAGAGTTTCTTTCAGGTTCTCAAGTTTCCATTCTTGCTCCTAAAGACAGATATGAAGCTTCTTGGATCAGTGAGACTGTTAGGTCCCAAAGTGGTGTGCATTGAGATTGATATATCTTAGGGCTGGGGAGATGGCTCAGTAGAATAAGTGCTTCCCTGGCAAGCGCAAGGGCCTGAGTTCAATCCCTGGTTCTGAAAAAAAAAAAAAAAAATTGCATCTTGATAAGCATAGATTTATAGCCCCTTTCCCAGAAAGTCTGATCCCACAAGTGGATGCTGAGACCTGAAAATCTGCATTTATAATTCTTTAGGCTGACCTTGTCCTCCTGGACCATACTTTGAAAACCACCAAGCATGCCTGTAATCCTCAAGGATAAGACTGAGATTTTTTTCTTCCTGTTTGAGTGTTCCTGTACCTCACAGTTCTTATATAAATACAAGTTGGCAAGAGCCCAGGTTGCTCTACAGGAGTCTAACTTGTGGTGTATCCAGCCCTGCTGGATTACTCTGTTGGTTGACAAGAACCCACTACAGATGTGTCATGAAATTTCTGGCCTGTTTCCTGGAGCTTGCATTGTGTGTCAACTTTTGAGTTTATCCATGCCTCTCACAACGTATTTTGAAATAATTTCTAGAGAGAAAGTTTTAGAAACATAAAAATGTATAAAGATAAATTATAGTTCTCCCACAAAGCATTATGTGTTCATTTACTTTATTGCATTTCTTTGAATGCTACTATTTATACTGAATTCCTGGCCCTTTCTTCTCCATTTTGCACTATACCATGGCCATTTTATAATTTGCATGAAATTATGATGTTAAATGGTTTCGCAATACATCTGATGTGATTATGAAATGTGGGGTAGCCATTTCCCCGTAAGTGAATACCTAATTTAGTCACGAGTTTTAATAATTGTAAATGGCCAAATGTTACATTGCTCTGTTAGGGTGCGTTCTTAGAAGTGAATGTGATGGGCCACATCTTGAGAATTTTCTTAACTACTGCTAGGTTGCTCTCCAGAAACTGCACCGCCTTACAATTTGAGAATGAGACTGGACCTATTTTCTTCTTTGGTCTTTCAGTAAGTCTTCTCTGAAAATGTTTTGCCAATTTAATATAGCCAATTTCCATGTCATTATTATTGGACCTTACATTTGCTTGGCTTTTCTAAGAACATAGTTGTGGTTCAAGGCCAGCCTGGGCTGCAGAGTGAGCTCAGGACCAGCCTAAGCTGTACAGCAAGACCCTGTCTCAAAAAGACCAGAGAAGTAAGTAAATAAACTTTTAAACTTTTTGTTTATTGGACTTATGTATTCCTATTGCTGTCATTGTTCTGTTCTGTTTTGTGGGTTTTAAAAGAAATATCACTAATCCTTTCAAGTTGTAAATACATATCTTCTCAGGAAAAAGGAGAATTATCATGAAATAAAGAGAAAGAAACAATCATCCTTTGAGGATATAAAATCACCCACTCTTAGAATTCTGCTAGATAATTTGTCAGTGTATATATACTCATCTGTGTTCACTTATGTAAATTAGAAGCTGTTTGCAAAAAGATATCAGCAGTGTTCATAAAGTTTACAACTTCTTTATATGTAAAAATCCTTAGAAACATGTTTTACTTTCAACAGACCTTAAGCATTATTTCAAATTAATAAATAGAATTTAATTGCATATTTTATTAGTATTCACCCTATTTGCCATTTAAATCATTATCTCTAATAAGTATTATTCATCAGAAGAATAAATTTCTATAAATAAAATTTTCATACCACATACATACTCTTTGCTCACACACATTATCTTAATTATATTTAAAATATAAATTTCTAAAAGTTTAAAAAGATTCAGAAATAGAATGCTATTATATTATTAAACTTTATGTATTCTTTAATTTTTAGTGCACATTGGCAGTATATAATGTTTACATTCATTATGGGGAATAGACACATGTACATAGCACTTCTCATTTCTTTTACCTGTTCCTCTGCACACTTCCGTTGTGCTACAAGTATTCGATTCATTTATTTAATCTTAGAAATCCTTATGAAATTAACTGTCATATAAACAGACTAACAGCTAGGCTAATAGGTCTAAAACATATAAATCATACATGAAATATATACTAAATCAAGGTATACTTTTGGATGCATTGTCTTATGCTGAATTACAATAACTTTTCTTTCTCTTTTTCTATCATATTATTAAATTTTAAAGTTAGACTCTTTTACATAATGTTCTGAACATTAATTTTTATCTTTCTTCTTATCGTATATTGGAAAGCTTCTACTTTTTCATTAGTACAGTTAGATGTGCTTAATTTTCATGGTCCCACCAGCTATTACATTTTGGACCTTAGCTGTACTTTAACACTACCTCTTCTCAGAGATGCTGGAATTGCTGAGTTTTCTTTGTTATGTGTCCTAGCACATGTTTCAGACTCTTTCCTTTAGAAAAAACTTTCCGTATGTGGAAATGCTCAATGGGTATAAATATTTTAATTTTTTTTTTTTTTTTGTATTTTTAGTACAGGGTCTATAGGGTCTCACTACACAGATCAGACACTTAGTGATCTCCTGTTTTCAGCCTCCCAAGAGCTGGGATTATAGGTGTGCACCACCACGCCCAGTCTCAGTGCCTCGGCTCACTGCGCCCCAGCTGTGGGGCCAGCAGGGCATGCTAGAGATCGAACCCCAGTTGCTGGGCCTGCCTAAGCAGGGGCTTTAGTCTGCTGAGCTCTCTGGGTGGCCCTGCATGTAAGCATTTTAAATACTAAAACATATTTGCAAATTATCCTTTGATAAGTTTTATAATTCATATCTCTAATGACTTTGTTTGAATGCCCACTTTGAATATAATAATTAATATTTAAAAGGATTTGCAAAAGAAAGCATTTGGTCGATGTGAAATATACAGAAAACTTGAATTAACCAATAAAAAGGAAGAAACAAAGGCAAAGAGGAGAAGGGAACAAAAAAAAAAAAAGGAAAACAAAGGAGGGAACAAGGAAAATAAATCCAGATTCCCTTCTTCTTATCTAGCAGCCTCCCTCTTACTTCTGTGTTATTTCCCCACTAGATTTCCCATGTAAAGGAAATACATTATTGTCTTTCTAAATTTTTTTTCTTTTTTTTTTTTTTTTTTAGTACAGAGTCTACAGGGTCTCATTATACAGATTGGACTCGTAGTGATCCTCCTGTTTTCCCAAGCTCTGGGATTACAGGCGAGCACCACCATGCCCAGTCTCATTTGCCATCTTAGTGTGGCCCAGGAGTGGGGCCAGCAGAGCATGCCAGGGATGGAACCCTGGCCACTGCGCTCTGCCTAAATAGGTGCTTTAGTCCCCTGAGCTGGCTGGCGGGCCCTGTCTTTCTAAATTTGACTTATTTCACTGATACATAGTCTCATCCATGTTCCTGGAAACGGCATGATTTTGCTTTTCTTTATTAAATGAATACTTTTGAGTCAGATTGAAAAATATTTTATAGTGTGTGTATTTCACTGTTTCTCTATGCATTCATGTGCTCATGAGTGCTTAGGCTGATCCTATAACTTGGCTATTGCGAGCTTCTCTTTTGTTTCTTCTAATCGAAGACCACTTTGGAGAGTATGAGGACAGCTGTTCCTTCATGCTTTTGGATTTTTCTTTATATATTATGTTTCATCCTTTCAGTTTTAGTCTGTGTATATGGGAAGTTGTGTTTATTGCAGGCAATCAAAAATTTGGTCTTGTTTTAAAATCCAGCCTCCCAATCTGTGTTTTTCAATTGAAATATTAAGAACATATATATTTAGTTTGATCATTGAGAGGTGTGTATTAATTTGTGCTATTTATTTTGTTTTTATAAAGTTTAATTCTTTTCTAGCTCAATTGCTTATCTGATTTTTTAGTGACACGTGCTCTTTCTAGTACTCTCATAGATCTATTTATTTTCCTCTTCTAGTGCAAGTAACTTCTACCATATTGGCATAATTGAGAACTTATATAGGTCATTTTTCTTCAAAAGTCCTTATTTTTACTTGAAATCTGAATGATAGTTTTGCTAGATATAGTAACCAAAATTGGTGGTTACTTTCTTTCAGGGGTGGAACTACATCATCCATACCCACCTAGTCTTTAGAGTTTCTGCTGGGAAGCATGCAGTTCCTCTGATGGATTTTATCTTTTTAAGTAACTTGGTGGTATTTCAACACACTCTCTATGTTTGGTACTTTGGGGAATTTAATGGCCCGGGAGCCTCTTTTTCAGTCTTGCTTGTTTGGGATTCTAAGAGCTTCTTATTCCTAGGTGTCCACGTTTGCCCCAAGATTTGAGACATTCTCTGTTATTGAATATATTTTCTATGTCTTTAGATTGTATCTCAGTGTGCTCTTCTGTACCACAAATCCATACTTCATTCTTTTAATCGTGTCCTGGGGTTCATAGATGTTTTCTTTGTAATTTCTCAAAAATGTTATTATTGTTTAAATATGATAATTGATCATCCCCCTCATGACCTGAATCTCTGCCATTTGTGTTATGCAGCCTATTGGCGAGTCTTCCACTGGGTTTTGTATTTGTCTTATTCATCTTTTCATTTATAGCATTTTTGTTTGTTTCTTTTTCAGAAACTCTGTTTGAAACCTCCTTGTTGATTTTTTCTTTTATTCACTGAATTCTCAGTTAACTCGTCTGGTTATTTTTGCCTTTTTGAAGTCAGGGACATTATTTAAAAAACTCAGTATTTGAGTTCTCAGTCCATCATTTCATTCATTTCAATATCTCTGGTTTTAGTTACTGAAGAGTTCCGAAAATTCAGAGTCATTGTAATACTTTGCTTTTCACATTCCTTTTATTGTCATGTTTAGCTTTGTATGTCTGTAGGAAAACACTATCCTCAATATAGGAGTGTAAGAAATATCTCATTCACGTGTTGGTTGGAGTCTTCTTAGTGAGAAGCCATCTTTCTCATTCTTTTTATTGGTCACACTGATTTCAGGTTTCTTTTTGACTTGTGCATGTACATCACACACTGCCCTCATTTCCCTCCCTCCCACTCCCTTCCCTATCCTCTCTCCTCTAGGTCCTCTCTCTTTATATATTTTTGGGGCTTCAGTGAGTGTACTCTTTGTTCATCTCCATCCCTGTATTACAGCTCCTTACACTCCTCCTCTCCCTCTTAGTCCTTCCTTTTGCCTCCTAATAATCTCCTCTCATTGAACAGCAACGACTTTATTGTCATCTTTTAAAAATTCCACCTACTAGGGAAACATGGGCTATTTGTCTTTCTTAGTCTCATTTATTCTGTTCAACATTATGCTTTCCAGATCCATCCAGTTTCCTGAAAATGACAGAATTTCTTGCTTCCTACAGCTGAAGAATACTTGACTGGGTGCTCATACCTTGTCTTCATTTCCAGTCACTTGCTTATGGGTGTCTGGGCTGGCTCCTTGCCCTACTTATTGTGAATCACGCCACACTAACATGGGCATGCAGCAGCCCTGTTGAGTCTCGACATTATCTGCTTTAGGTATATGACAAAGAGTAACAGGGCAGGGTGGTTTTTAGCTTTTTGAGGAATGTCCATACTGATTTCCACAGCAGTGGTCCAATTTATGTTTCTGCCCGAGGTTAAAAATGCCAGAGTAGAAGCAGCAGAGAACCTTCTCCAGGCCCTCAAGTTGAGTCACCTGCAAAGCAACTACTTAGAAAGGATAAAGAGAACAAGAGCCAAGAATTAAGCAAAAACTCAACAGGAAAACTAAAAATTACACAGAAA
The DNA here is from genome assembly GCA_004027165.1 of Ctenomys sociabilis. Classification (NCBI taxonomy): domain Eukaryota; kingdom Metazoa; phylum Chordata; class Mammalia; order Rodentia; family Ctenomyidae; genus Ctenomys; species Ctenomys sociabilis. The sequence goes on from PVKA01004374.1 coordinate 39,926, forward strand.
CAGAAGACGATGCAGAAAGAACTTAGCTGCTTCTTTTGAAGTTTCAATTCTCAGTAGCACCATTAGAGAAGAAAATAAACCACAGTAACTATGATAATATAAAGACAACCAGATATTAAAACACAGTAAGAATTAATCACAACCAACTATACTACCAATATAAAAGGGGGGGGGGATGACAGAGAGTAAACTAAATTGTTAAGAATTAATGAAGGCCTGGTCAGATAGCTCTGCAGATTAAAGTGCCTGGTTAGGCAGACGCAGGGACTGGGTTGGATTCCTGGCAGGCACGGTGCACTGAGATGGCGATTGAGACTAGGTGTGGTGGTGTGCGCCTGTAATCCCAGCATTCGGGAGGCTGAAAACTGGAGAATCACTACAAGTCTGATCCATATAGTGAGACTCTGTAGACCCTGTACTAAACACACATTAAAAAAATTAATAAATTAGCACTTTTGCCAATAGCTGTGAAAGTAATAAAAACGAAGTAATACTAAAAACAGAAGGAATTGGGGAAAGGAAAAATGAGAGAGGAAAGATCAGCAAAAAGATGGTAAAGAAGAAAGAAAGAACAAGAAAAAAATTCCAATGAGGAAATAAAAATAAGTTAATATTGGGGTGAAATAAGTGGGGGGAGAAAAAAACAACAAAAGACCAAGAACACAGAAAACACAATGAATAGAAGAAAGAGGCAAAGGAATCCAAAATGTTCCTCTCTGCTGAGGTGGTTGGATTGGGAAAAACTGCTTTCTGGGCCGTCTAGCAGGGGGGCCCACCTGGTAGGCAGGAGAGTAGTGCACTAAGGCAGGGCCCTGACCCCTCTTTCCTACCAGGTGCACCTGCCTCTGTACCCCAGGTGCTTTGTTAGTTTGCTCATTTCCTCCAGGGCACCTGCAGCTCAGCCAGGCCCTCTCCTTTCTTGGCGCACAGGTAAGTTAGGTGCGTCCCGCTCCAACTGCGCACTGGGGTGTGGCTGCACCATATCTCCGATGCGTCAGAGCGGAGCTCAGGCCAAGCAGAACGGACTGCAGAGCTCAGTGCTGCAAGGTGCAGCCCAGGAGCTCAGCCGTCCTCTCAACCAGCCCCTGACACTTTTTTTTTTTTAATTTATGTATTTATTTTTTATTTTACTTAAGTACAAATATCAATGAGACAGTTTTAAGATACCTTAACAGGATGGATTCGATAAATTAATACATTACAAACTGTTTTCACAATGTTTTGGTATCGTACAAGGTGCATACATGATATTATACTTGCATACATTATTATAGCAGATGTCTCTTATCAGTAAATTAAGAGAGTGTAGCTGTTACGTATCTTATTTTTTCTCAGATCCATGGACCTCCGAAATCAGACACCATGGGTCTTGGTCCTCACCTAGCCCCCTGCAGCCTGAGCTCCTTCACTTCCGCAAGGGTCTGTCTTAAAATCTTTTTCCTCTTTGGTGCTGTCTCTCAGGGCTGTCTCCCACAAAGTCGCTGCAGCAGAGACCCTGAACCGTGGTTGTTCTGTGACTTCTGATTCCTGGAGTATCTGGGCCACACACACGATATCACCTCCACACAGGGCTGCTGGTCACAGACCTCCCAGATGTGTGTGTGGGGGGCTGTACTAGATTTCTTCCCCTGCCAGCCAGGCACAGTGGTGCACGCCTGTAATCACTGCAGCACTGAAGGAAGCTGAGGCAGGAGGGTCACTACCACTAGTCACACCTGGGCAACTTTGTGAGCTTCTATCTCAAAAAGTAAGGGCTGGGGATATAGCTCAATAGAGGCCCCTGTGTTGGATCCCCTTGAGGAGGAGGGGAGCAGTATGTCATGCAGAGGAAGTCATTTTCAGACTCAATTCCTACACTGCACTTACAATTTGCAAGAAACATGGGATTCTCCTGTGGAGAGGCTGCCAGGTCACTGCTGTCCTTGGAACTGCCAGCCTTCCGCGGGCTCTAGGCTCCCCTTTCCCGGGAGCCAGGGCTGGTGCCCGAGATTTTCTGTCTTCTTTTTTGCTACTCCGTGCCCTTCAGTTTTCCTGTCACTTCCATCTTGATTCCCTGGCTCTTCCTCTTTCTTGCCCCATGCTATAGTTTTTTCTTTCTTACTCTAATTCTTCTGTGATGTCATGATGCTACAATATGAAGTATTAGATTATTCTAGTCACTTCCTTTCTCTGACCCACCCTGTCACTCCACATTTATTGGTTGCCTATCAAGTGGTAGGAATCATACAAATCACTTATATACTGTGGAAGTATATGGGATTAAATGACTGGCCCCTGCCTCACATTAGTTCAAATAATGTAATGATACTAGTAAATAAAATGCTCTTTAGGTTCAAATTAGCTGCAATTTTGTTTTCTACATATTTCAATGTATTATGCATTCATGACCTACAAAGTTCTTAGGGGCCATATAAATTATAATTAAATGTAAATACTATTTTAAAAGAACACTAAAGTAACATCTGGCTAATAGATGTGGGGGTGTTGAGCTTTCTAGTGTTGGTAAATACTATGTGATTTGTACAATGAGATAAATTCTGTTTTAAATATTAATTGCAGATGGAAATTATCCCATGTGCCTGTTCCTTTCACCTGTGTTAACATTTATGAAGATGACAATTTGAACTCATGTCTACTTGGAAAATAAAAAATAGAAATATAGAGGAATTATTGAGATTAACTTTTAGTATCCTCTATTTCCCTTTAATTTTTGCTTGCTGGAGTTTTGAATTTAATTTTTATTTGAATTTGTTGTTTATTTTGGAAAAAAAAGTCCATTGTTTTCCATTCTTTGAAATTTGAAAAGGCTCATAACCAATTATATAACCTATCAAAAGAAATAAAATGAGCTGCTTGACAAAAATCTGGATTTGATGACTTGACAAAGCTCGAACTCTGAGAAAATAATACTAGAGAAAAAAGAAAACTGTTGCTGGGGAAGAACTCTGTAGACTGAAATTCAGAACTGGGGCTCATCATTTAAACTGATCTACTTTCCTCTTCTAAAAAGATGTTGACACCATGGAAAATATACTGCTTGTAAAAACAAATTCTTTTCTGAGTGAAATGATAAGTCAAAGTTTCAGAAATTCCTCATCACATATTTTCTGTGGAACCAACAAACAGCAAGTCTCTTCTTTCATTAAAGAATTGATTTGATTTTAATTTTGACAGTCATTGAAAGTTATCTCCCATCTATAGTTTTGGCAGTGATGCAGGAAACGGGGTCCTCTGAATAGGTCCTTTGTATGCTTGGAGTAGTTGTCATTATCAGAAGGTTTTGTGTGAATAATAGATGCCAAACTTGGCTTGACTTCTCATTTCCAGTCCTTTTTAAAAACTTCTTTTGTATCAATTTGCTAATAACTAGCTTCCTCTTTTGTTACTAAAAAAAGAATAGCTTTTTTGTTTGCCCACAGAACGGTATTACTGGGTGCCGAGCAGTGCAATATGGAAAGATGATAATCCACTCCTCTGGAAACAGGTCTAGGAATCCACAGGCACCTCCACAAATAACAGGCCATGGGCTTTGGAGTAGACGCTTTATGCTCTTTCTGAAAGCTGTTTATTAAATCTAGAGCCAAACTGGTTGAATGAAGAGAAAGCTATATGAAACAGGATTATTTCTCTGACTGTACCTAGCACTTCTTGCTCAGAGGGAAGAGTCCATAGAAATTTTAGTAACTTAATGTGTTATAGACATTAATCTATTAATGTGTAATACATTTAATATATTGTATGCTTTCATGTATGTTCTCTCCAAAATTTTGTAGTATTAAGAAAAATATTTTAAGAGCTTAATCTAGGATATTTTACAAGATAGAAGTGATTGAAGACAGATACTCTGTATTCTAGTTGTGTATCCTCCTAAGAAAATCACTTATCAGAACACTTGCATTTAGTGAAGCATCACTTTTCCTGGTTTCTACAGTGCTTGGAATGTCTGTAGTGGATAATTGTTGCATTCGCAGAATCCCCATGACTTATGGGACTGATCTTGCACCACTCAGGGGTAGCTGAGGTCCAGGTGGGAGCTGGAATGAGTCCGGAGGGCCAACTGACAATGTGGATGGTGAGAGGGAGGGAGTGCAGGGCTTGGCCTCTATGAAGCACACCTGCTGGGGGGTTCTGCCAGGCATTTGGTGGTGACCTCAGCCGATGCTGGTTGGCAAGCTTGGCTGGAAGAGAGAAACTGGGTGCAGAAGGAAATAGCATGAGTGTGGCCTGGGCCTGGTACATCTCTGCATCTACTGTTGCCTACTCTAACCATGTTGATTTCATTCACAGAGCATTGGCTATTGCCTCACCTCTACTTGCACATCGCATGTGGACTCATGATGGAAGGTGTGGTAGGGGAAATACTATTCTTTTCATGGCAGTCAGGAAGCAGGGCTGGCGGCAGTGACATACTTCCTCTAACTGGGTCCCTGCTGGGGACCTCTAGCTGGGTCCCTGCTCCTAGGAGCCTCTTTAGCTATAAGCTCGTCAATGGCTGAATCCATTGCTGAGATTCATGTCTTCATAATCTGACTATTCCTCTAGGTACACCACCTCCCTTGATATGAGTCTTTGGGAGACACTTCATATTTAAGCCACAACATAATTGTAGCTGTAAATTATTCAAGAAATCCCTGGTGAATGTCCTAAAGAACTTCTGAGAGAAAAGGGCATGTGATGGAAAGTCATATTTTTTGTATTAGCAATCTTAATTTCTTGAGATGCTTTACCTTAGAAAGAAAGCATAATACATTCTAAAGTATTGTCCACAAGGGGACAACCTGCTTGCCCAACCCCCCACTCCTGTCCCTCTCTCAGACAGGAGCTTTCTCTCCCTCAATAAATATATTCTGCTTATAAAAAACATTGTCCACAACCTTCAAATAATATCTTGTTCAAGACCTATAGTGTGAAATCAGTATACAGAAAGTATTTTCATTGGTGAGAAATTACAATGCAAGCATCAAAAATTGTTGCAGAGAAAATATGCTAAGGTCAAGTTTTCATGTGGCTGATTCTGGTTAACCATATTATATACCCTAAAATGTCCCTGAAGACTAGTTTCCTATTATTATATGAAGAAACACAGTTTCTCTTGAGTGTATATGTCTCTTTTCATACTATGATGCTTATATATTTATAGTTTTGAATGATTCATAAAGATGATGTTTATACAATCTCTGAACTCAAACTTCTTTTGAGTTCTATTTTAGGTAATAAGGAAGGAGAAAGAAGCCCTGGGTGAATGCATTTCCCAAATAGAAAATAAATATTTTATGATTAAATATGAATGAAAATAAAAATTTCCTATATTAAGGGAAATTTTTACAAAACATTACCTTGCTCTCAAACCAGAATTAAAAATGGGACTTTGATAAATGTGTACCTCTAGACAATTCTAGTTTAGCACAAGAACGCCTGCTACCATCAACTGGTCAGAGTTTCCCATCTAGTCTGTTCATACACATTTAATGTCATAGTAGATTTGTTTAAAGTTCTTGTAAGTCAAAAGGAATATATAATAGTTTTATTTTTTCATTTGTTTAGGTCCCAGTGAATTTGCTTATTATACTGAGGTCTAAGAATCATAGCAGCAGTAGCCCGTTCAGTACCTGACAGGCTTTATTGTTTCTCTCTACAATGTAAATTGCTGTGAGCTGCTCACAGGCATTTGTATACTAGAAAGGTGCCACAGCCTGTCCCTTTGGAGCTGGTGAACATGATTAAGAGTAGAGCCTGAACAAAACTGTCCTTATGGCTTCACTTCTCAGCCTAGACCCTGTCCAGATATTTTTTCATTCTAGTTGTTCTTAAAACTACATATTAATATAGACATCTGAGTATAATTTCTCTACTCTATTCTATTGAGTGTATTCTGGAGGAATAAATACCATTAAATCATTTAAACTAATTTAAACTAGTGTTCAATTATATTATATGAATACAATTCCAACTCCATAAATCCACAGAGTTTTTAGTGTCACTTTTTACTTCTAGATCATATATTTTTGTTATTTTATACACAACTATTAAGACAATTAGCTGCCACAGACATTATACACATACACACACACACTCACCACACATTCTTATGATTTTAAACATCTGTTCCATTTATGCACTGTAGTTTAGCTGCACTTGTTGGAGGAGGTGGAGGAACTAGGTACGATGTGGAGACAAGAGCATAAAATTCTTCTGGCTCAGCCACTTCAAGAATATTTGGCATCCCAGGAATGTAATTGCTGCAGAAATAATCTTTTGTAATGTTTCTGGGCTCAGGCAGCATTTCTGCGCCCCATGCTACAACAACAAATTCACCCCCTTTTCTAGAAAAGCAATGCTGCAGATCGCTCTCACTGGCTGACAGCAAGCTGCAGAGCTGTTTGGCCTCATCTTGGCCCCGACATGAATGAGGTCAGGTTCATCACGCACAGCCATGACAACTTTCTGACCTCTCTTCACTTACTCCTGGGTGATGACAATACCTCAGTCAGAGAGGGAAGCATCCTAGGGTGGTCCAGCCTCCTGGGGAAATTCTTGCACCCTGAGGCAACAGAGCTGTGCCCGAGCCAACCACAGCTGTGTACAGACAGGTCTGAGGCATGACTCATAGACCTTTGGTGGGGTTCTGAGAAATACATCAGTAAATATCATAGGAAAAGAAATATGAGGCTCAGAGGCCCTGATACAAGGATGCAAATCCACTTATCTACTTGAAGTGTGTGAATATGTACTTGGTCTTTTCCTCTTATTCAGGACCCACTGACTATTGCTCTGTTGGGAACACATGTCCCCATTCCTAGTTGATGTGGGACAAGGGGCTTCTCCCCTACCTGTGATGATAAGTGTTTGGAAGCACAAATAGGTTGACAGGGTGGGCAGTTGTATTAAGTTGCCTTTTGTCAAGTTCAAAAGCATTCCCAAGTTACGCACAACTCACTCAAAATAGCATGGAAGTTCCCTACCCAAGCAGAAGCCTTGGTTGGCTTTCTGTATTATTGGAATTTAATTTTGGTCATCTCAGATCATTTGATTAACCTCAAAGTCATCTTTATGTTAACTCCCAGGAGGCCACAGAAGGTTTCATGTGAATAAAAATCTCAAGAGCTCACACGGATGTTTGAGAACCCACTTTCACTTAACTGTACCCTCTCCTTCCCCCCTCCATTTAATCCTTATGAAAAATTCTCAGTGCCAGTGAATCTAATCACTTAATGAAGCCTCTTATCTTTCTGCTGTTGCACCTTCTGCATTACTTATGGAGCGAGCTAACTTAAAGTGCCCTTTGATGGAAGTTTTCAATGGCAACAGATGCGGGCTCAATTTTGCAACAGACAAGAAGCATCTAGAGCTCTTAGGATTCAATTTGAAGATTTTGGGGTAATTAATTTTAGCCTAAATAACTCTGATGATGTGGAAAGTTCATTAAGATGTTTATCATAGAGATATATATGCTATTCCTTATAAAAATTCCTTCAATATTCTTCTGTTCTGTTAAGTATTATAATTCTTAGAATAGCCACTTATATCTTGAAACTAGACTGGAAGTGGAAGAGTAAGATGATAAAGTACTTATATGAAATAGACATTTGCAAATCTGTGCATGTGTGTGTATAATTTCTGTGGGAGTTACTTTTTCATAGTTTTGTATAAAATGGCAAAAATATTTGGAAGTGAAGATATCCCAAAATTCTGAGAAGCTGTGCTTGCATTTTTCGAGTTGGTATTGCTCTTAAAAATCATTGTTTCAAAATTAAATGTTATTTTAAATACTTAATACTATTTGCTACTTAGAGCTATTATACAACAAATTATTTAAAGCATGATGTATTCTTGAATTAAATCACTGGATATTTACAAAGATGCAGTTTGTGTTGTAATTTTAACACATTTTGTTAAGACAGGAATCTTGGAGAGTTTTCTCATGCCAGGTTGTCCTCTATCTTAGTGCATACTGCCTTTCTGAAATCTCTGTCTGTCTTGGTCTCTCTCTCACTCTCTCTCTCTCTCTCTCTCTGTGCATGTGTCTGTATCTCTGTCTCCCCTTTTTCTGTGTCTGCATGTGTGAATGATAAAGTAAAATGTTAGTTAAGACCTTATCCTTCTATAATTGGAAATATGTCATCTCATCGTACATCAAAGACCCTTTGCCTTCTTTCTTTCGAAGTTCAAACCACAAGTTGTATGCTCTTAACTGACTTATTTTTTACTTCTAAAGTAGCACTCATGTGTGTACTAAATTATCTTTTTTCCATTGATTTTAGTTTCTTTCTCTGTCTCTGTTTCTCTCTGTGTGTTTCACTGACCCTCTTTCTATTTTTGTCTTGTCACTTCCATTCCCCATGGGCCCTACACCTTCCACATTACCTTCATTGTGTGTACATAGTCACTTGTATCTGTCTCTTGCCACCCAAGCAGTAGAAGCTACCAGGACCTTTCTTGTGTGGGCCTTCCTTTAACTAAAAAGTAGTATTATTAACATGACCATTGTAAATGTTTTCTCCCTTGATTATTCCCCCTTGGTGAGCAAAAGGGGTGATGGCAAGCAAACTGGAGACAACTCAAAATGGTGCTTCTCAAGTATAATCTGTAAAAGTAAGAGAAAGGATGAGATGTTCATATGAAAATCTGAAGAGCAGACAAGTCTCTCGGGGAATGCACAGACAAACCTGAAGGGATGTGGGAAGCACAGTAAATGCTCAGTATGAGAAGAAACAAGGCCTCACTAGAGTAAGAGCCATCAATTGATAATTTATGGGAAATGCAAGAAATTCTCAGGGAAAAACTCTTTCTTCAATCCATTACAAATAAGCATCATGAAAAGGATTCCAAATGGTGATCAAGAGTAGCAGAATAGTGATACTAGCATTACCAGACAATATGATCAGAGAAAGGATCCTGAACATCAAATTTCTCTAGAAAAAGCAAGAGCATATTTTTAAATATTTAAATTATAAGCCTCACATTTTTGTATTTTTTGTATTTTTATATGAGGTCTAGGTACTCTAATGTGATTTCTAAAGTATGTGATAGGTATGTCATTTTAATAAAAAATGGCTACATTTGGAAAGTATGAAAATGTGCTAATAAGATTAGCATATGCATATCTAATTACCAAGCTATTCTTTTCATTAATATTGAATAAAACTGGAATTTATTTTTTTGGTCAAAGATACTAGTTTCAAACAGAAAACTTGATTTCAATATACATTAATGGGCTTTTGAAACTTCTAGATAATGCTTACCAAAAATGTGTAAATTTGACTTCTGTGGAGAAAGATGTACTGCCTGCCTGGCAACATTGTAATAGATGAAACTACATGCTATATTGTTGAAATGAACTATTGCACGGATTAAAGGTGCTTTATGGCAGCACACTGGTCCACGTGGCTAGTTCCTGCTTCATTTCATGCTTCTCTATCCTTCCCATCACTGCCTGGTACTCCAATGGTCCTCTCTTTATCGGGGCACTCGGGGCTGGTTCTGATGCCAGTGACAGAAGAGCAAGGCAGCCTGGGATTCAGGACCTGTAAGCTGCATGTCAGGGAGAAACAGTGAATGAAGGACAAAGCTGATGAGCAGCAGTGACCTCCGGGGACAGTGACAAATATATCACTATACTTTGTGTTTGGGGAGAGGAGCTATATAGAAGAATTCTTTAAACTGTCTCCCTGCTTTAATCTCTTTGATCCAAGAGATTAATGCAGCTCTCCTGAATTAATGTTTCTATACTCTCCTTGTTTGGATTATTTTTTCTGTTTTTGGTTTCTACAACCAGATAATGACTTTCCTGACCTGCCATTAGCTTCTCCTAACTGACTTCTTAAACCATACATTGAACACATTATGACACCTCCTGGTTCTTGGCCTCAGTCCCCACCCATGAACTCAGATTGAGATCTTGAAGCACATCTTTCTTGTGCTAGGCTGGCTGAAAAATTTTCACTTAGGAAAATATTATGATTAGGCTAAGAGGTGAATCAGCTCTCAAGAAGACAACTAGATGAGAGTCAGGGAGACAGAAAAGAGGCAATTAGACACAGAACTCCCAGTAGAAGTCAAGAGTCAGATAATCTATGAGCTCTGATGGTTAGGAACATGACAAATGGATATAACCATTCATTCAATAAACATTTATTATACATTTACAATGTGCCAGGCTCATTGATTGTAAAGTCAGATATGTTAGTAATTGCTTACGTACTTTTGCAGGGGCAGGAGCTAGCTCAAAGTATTATTATCCAAGCCTATGGACAAGTAGGATGAGCAGACCTGGATAAAGGTAAAACTGGATTAAATATCCACATGCTGTAGACAGAGCCTTAGGATGGTGATTCTTCCCTTCTGACATGGAAGCAGGACTGGCTGCATTAATTTCAGTGTGGATTAGCGTTGCACTCTATCTTTCAAGTATTTTCAGAGCAATTCCTAGTAAAGAATGCCTGATCCAGCAAAACTATGGATTCATTCAAGTATTTGTTAAAAATTTGCTATAAGTTTACAGACAAGGATAAATTAGAAAGGACTGTGAGTGGGGTCAGCCTGGGGGCAGTCAGATCCTCACTCCAGCCAGTGCCCAGGCCCTGTGTGTGTGTGTGTTGGGGGGACCACCTGGTGGCCCGCTGGATCCTCATTCAAGAAGCACCCAGGCCAGGGGTGTGGAACCCTGCATCAGAACACCCTGCAGAAAAGCTAGCAGCAAGACCTACTCAGCTAATCCAGGAGCAGAACACCTTGCCAGAGTGGTGCAGTGGGTTCACTTCCAAGGGCTGTCGCAGGAAGAAGTGAAGCACAGCAGCCAGACCCAAGTCTCGTCCACCTGGTTGGGTGTGAGTTTGGTAGATCCAGATCTGGTGCTAAAGTTATAACTGCATCAAAGCTCTACATCGAGGTAAGGAGATAGTGGTATGCAAAATGACAAAGAGAAGGGGAAAAGTGTACTCTCAGACCCTGAGCCCACCCAGAACAAATGCAGGAAACAATAGCATAGAATAAGTTGGAAATCACGCACCTGAAATCTCTGAAATAATTGTGTCTGAAGTAAAGAATCAACAGCAGCAGGGTATAGAAGAAATCAGATCAGAAATAATTTCCGAAGTAAAAAAAAATGATAGCTATAATGAAAAAATTACTAAGTGTTAAAGAAGACACTGATAAAAATATAGAGGAATATAGAAAAAGGACGCAATCCTTAAATGAGCAATATAGGAAAGAAATAGAATGTATGAATCAGAATAAAAGAGAAATAAAGGAAATTAAAACCTCAATCACAAGCTGGCAAAACCATTTTTTCCCATAATTTTATTGAGAAACAAATAGAAATGAGATAGTTTCAAATTAAATTAGTAGGACAGTTTCAATAATTAATACATTGCATATTGTTGTCTTAGTGGTTATTCATTGTACAAGATGCAAACATGATATTCTGTTTACAAACACTATTAGAACAAATCTTTCTATTCATTGAGTTAAGAGAATAGCTGTATATCTATCCTGTTTTGCATATACAGATACAAATGGTTGTTCATTTGTATCCTCTTTTTTTGTTTAGTTTTGTCATTTAAATATTATAGGTGTGTGAAATCAGAAAAATATTCCAAAATAGTCCAGTAGACGTAATAGTAGTGGGTTTTCTATAAGAATGGCAATGTCAGAAGTTGTTGACTTGAACCTTTTACAGCTCAGCATATTAATATGGTTTTATTTTTTATACTTTGTTTTTATACTTTTCTGCTCAATTGTTAAGACCAAGATAAAGCAAGACCCATATAACAAGAAATGTAGCTTTTGTATCTGTTAAGGTCAGTCAGATCCCCTCAGGATTTATCCTGAAACCCCATACTGCAGTTTGTAGATCTTTTGTCAATGTCAGCCATGTGGATGAGTCACGGCCACTGCTTGGCCAATTTGCTCTCTGTGAAAGCCTGAGAAAATGTTTTCTCTCCATTTGACTCTTGTTAGGCACACTCTACATAATTGATCACTTTCCTCTGTGGCCCCATAATCTCCTTGATCAGAAAATTTGGGACACAGTTGAGTTACATGATGTTACAGTTCAGGTTCTTCTATGTCCTGAGTCTTCACTGACTTTAAAGGGCTAGGGCCAAAACATTGGATGATTGGCAAAATCCTTTGAGTGAAAATGAAAATACACTTTCAGACCTTGAAGACACTGTTGCAGCTAGTGAAAATATACGAAAAGATCTTTTAAAAACAACTAGGAAGGGTCAGACAAATAGCTCAGTGGCTTAAAGCACCTGCTACCACGTGCAGGGGCCTGGTGGTTCAATTCTGCTGTGCCAGCCCCGCCCAGGGCATGCTGAGATACCAATTGAGACTGGGTGTGGTGGTGCACGCTTGTAATATCAGCTCTTAGGAGTCTGTAAACAGGCAGATCACTATGAGCCAAATCTAGCAGTGAGACCCTGAACACCCTGTAGAATCTTCCTTAAAATACAAAAAAAAAAAAAAAAAAAAAAAAAAAAAAAAAAAAAAAAAAAAAAAAAAAAAAAAAAAAAAAAAAAAAAAAAAAAAAAAAAAAAAAAAAAAAAAAAAAAAAAAAAAAAAAAAAAAAGCTAGAATGCTAGAAAAAATAATTCTACATCTGCAAGACAATTCAAAGATGAGCAACATAAGACTAATAGGCATCAATGAGAAAGAAGGAGTCAATACAAATGATATAAAAAGAATATCGGAGAAGTAATAGCAGAAAACTTCCCCAATATGAGGTAACAATTTGCCATTCAGTTAACTGTTAACTATTAAGTATACAGAGCTCTAAATTACATCAACCCAATTAAAACCACACCTAGATATATAGTAATCAAGATCCCAGAAATTCAGCACAGGAACAGTATACTAAATGCCATTACAGAAACAAAAACAGATCACATAAAGCAATACCAACTAAAATAATGGCAAATTTCTCTTCGCAATCCATCAAATCAATAATAGCATGGAGCAAAGTACTACAAATCTTTCAAGAAACAAATTCCAACCCAGACTGATATACCCTGCAAAACTCTCTTTCAAATTTAAGGGAGAAGTGAAATACTTCCATGCCAAAGGACAACTAAAGAATTTCATGACAACAAAGCCAACCCTACACAAACTCCTAAAAGATATTCTAGAGAGATACCAAAATGATCACAACTCCACAAGTGAGATTGGAAAGAGCCCACCAAATAGGGCAAACAATTAAACACATGAGGAAAATTAGGTAATCAACGACAGGACAATAACATGTTAAACGTAAGTCTACATTTCAATTATAACCATCAATGTAAATGGACTCAATTCACCAATTAAAAGAAATAGACTGGCAGAGTAGATTAGGAAGCAAAATCCCATGATATGCTGTAGAAGACTCCATCTATCAACTGATTGGTTTATCATCAAAGTTTTGTCCAGCTGGTAATTTCAATAGTTCTATGATTTGTGCCTCAGGAACATAGTTTTTCATGAAACGTAAATAATGCTTTGTCCTGGCTTAATGGCTTATTGACTTAGAAACAAATTTTGTATAAGATTAGAATTTGGTGTAGATGCTGCCAAAGTCCTTATCAATCTGAATGTGAGGAAATTAGAGAAATCATGCACTTAAAAAAAAAAGAAAAAGTATTCTATACTATACATCTTAGTTTTGGAATATATCTATAAAATAAACATTTGTGTACATTGTTCTGAAATTGTATAATTATTTTAAAGAAAAAGTCATTTAAATCATATATATATAAGAAATCTTATTGGTAAATATCACTTTTGCATTATGTTCTATGTATTTCTTAAAAGTTATGTAATTGATAGATTTTTTGCCTCCAGTCTGCTTCTTATTTTTGCATTAACGTTTAGGTTGTAATGTGAAAATACATACTCTTATATTTATCATTCTTCTATTTTCAACAATTCTGTGGTCTGAAATTTTACACTTGTTATTTGTTAAATCCTAAAATCCTATGAATAGGTTTCAGACCACTGTGCTTGATGCTTCATTTATTTTTAATTCAATGAGGTGTGTATATGTGACATGCACAACCTCACACACCTGAAATCTCTAAAATAATAGCATCTGAAGTAAAGAAACAACTGCGGAGGGGTGTATAGAAGGCATCAGATTGGCAATAACTTCTGAAGCAAAAAAAAGAAATGATAACTATAATGAAAGAATTACTAAATGTTCATAAGATACTTTATAATGTAAGAATTACTAAGATTTTTATGTCAATCTTTATGGCTCTCTAAGTTGTCAATTGTGTGAAAGTTATAAACATGGTATTTTTATTGTATATAAAAAATAAAAATAAATAAAAGAACAAGAAAATGGGAAAAAAGAGCCTAAGTAGTGAACACAGCAACAAGACTGGAACTCTCAATTTATCCTGCAAATTGTATACTAAGCAGCTACTGTAAGTTTCCACCCTATGCACAGAGCGAAGCTCACCCCATGACTTTGGTCCTACTGGGTCTTACGGTCCTAGCTGCACAGATAGTGACAATGAGTGTGACCATGGGTGAGGACAGCTAACAGTTATTGATGCCTTACTATCAGCCAGGTACCGTCCTGTGTGATTTGCTAAATGCATCCTCACCTGGCATGATTACTAAGGGTCCATTGTACAGGTGAATAAATGGGGGTGCATGAAGTAGTTAACACGAGTAGTACTTCTCGTAGAGGAGTTTCTAAATAATTGGTATGAGGAATTGAAAGCATAAGTAAGGTCTCAAGTGTACAACAGATATTGTGAAATAGGAAGAAGCTGTTTGAAAGGAAAAAGGAACTAGGATGGTAGAAAGGGGGAAGAAAGGAGGGGAGGAGGGAGAAAAATGTAAGTTGTCTGTACTGTTAGTTTCTCTTGGTTCATTGAAAAGGAAGGTTTGTGCTGATATGGAATTTAGGATTTTCTATGTCCATATCTTATACTCCAAGTATCAAAGATGACAGTATGCATTTATTTAAAAAAATAGAAAGGACTCCTTGTATTGTTCACATTCTAACAATACAAAAATATATTTAACACAGACTGAAATGAAACAACATAAAATAAACCCAAAAAGTCCAGAAATACTATTTATTGTTAAAGTTTTAGGACAAGGTATGGACAGAAAAAAATAACACTAACTTTTGAACTGGGGTTTGAGAATGAGTCCTTTTTAAGATCAAGAAAATTGATTTTAGGGCCTGGGAGATAGCTCAGTGGAATAAGGACTTACACGGCAAGTGTAAGTGCCTGAGTTCAATCCTTAGTTCTGTCAAAAAAATAAATAAATAAAAACGAAAGGAAAAAAAGAAAATTGTTCTTCTTTGAGATATGAAATGCAAGCTACACAAATATACACTGTTTTAGCTAGTTTTATCATGGCTGAGAGAAAATACCAGCACCTAAAGTTAAAGGAATAAAGGGTTATTTCACACTAGTTTGGAGGCAGGGTGTCACAGCCAAGGGGCATCACCGAGGAGAAAGCGTTTATGGTATGGAGGCCAGATGTAGGGAGCAGGCAATGCTCTCCCTGCCTCTCCTTGTATCCCAGTCAGATGCCAGCCTTTTGGGGGACGCCACCCAGAACTATGCTAACCCTAATCAATGGACTAATTTAGCACCTTAAACTCTTAATTTCCATGCCACATGCCCTAGATCTTACCAGCTGTGTTTATACATTGATATGTATATGTAAGGTTTCTTTTTATGCAAATAGTATCTTTTTTATGTGCTGGTTTTGTGGCTCAGTATTTCAATCAAAAATTATATACTGGTTTCATTCCATGAGTATCAGTGCTAATCTATAGAATCATTTTTCACGGTCTAAATATTATATCATTGTATATAGATGTGTAGAATTTCACTTAATTATTATAAAAACCTGGGAACTTGGTATTGCATTCTGTTTATTCTCTCATAAATATACTGAAAAGGAAATCGTGATGCCAAAACACTTTTAAATGAGGAATGCCTGAAAGTCAAATTTCTAGGTCAACATGTGTACATATTTCACAGCTATTAAATACATATTCCAAGGAAGGGAATAATAAGCCGTAGCAGTCTAGATATAGGAAAGTACAGGGCATTAAGGAGAAGAAGCAGAGAATGACATGGCTTTCTTGAAGCGATAGGGTGAAAGGGGTGTAGCAAAATGTAGAGAAATGTAGCTGAAAGTGTAGGCTCAAAACACGCTATCTCTGATGGTGGATCAGGCACTGCTGGGGCATAGGCTCTGCTCAGTGGCTTTTTAACATGATGCTAGGGATAGACTCTGAGGGTTTAGTTTTCTCAGAATCTCTAAAGGAGTGGGGAAATTCTAAAGTCATCCCCACTATTGCTTGTGAACTTAATAGTGCTGGAAATTCCGGCAGTAGCTGCTCCCGGAGTGAGTGTCAGGGTGGTTGCTGTCCAGGGAACACACTGTCATCATAAGCCTTTCAGCACACACTCCTACCGCAAACACGCTAAAGAGCTGCATGGTGATTGACACAGTATTTTTTATGGAACAAAGAAACTATCCATTCAATTTTTCTCCTCCTGTACATGAAAGAAATATTCTAAAATGGCAACACCAAAAAGCTCCTAAACCATAGTCAGAGGGAGATGGAACATCCGTGGGGACAGTCAGCACCAGCTGTTTCCATTTGGGAAGAAGTTTCATTATCTTTCTTTAAATTTTCTCGCACCCTGGGAAGTCATTATTATTCTGGCATTCCTCCTGACAGTTTTATGACTTTGTTTATTTTAATACATGGTTCATTATTTGCGTTGGAACATCCCTCCAAAATATTCCTCCAAGTGCCACTTTAGCTCACCCAGAGAGATGTTACATCATCTCCTTTGTTGTCATCTCTTGCAACTTGGCTAAGCTTCACCCCTTGGTTAAGAGCATAAAGCTCCATGAAAGCCCTTCTGGACCTTGACATTGACTTACTTTTCCTTTGGATGATTGAAAAAATCCCCTAGCTATTGATCAACTCAAAAACAAATAGATTGGTAATTGGGTTCCCCAATCTTGATGAAGAATAGCATGGTTCCCACCTCAGTTAAGAAAAACAACAACAAAAACTGTTCAATGCAACGAAGAAGAAACTAGCAAAAGCAGGCCTCACAAAGGCATTCCTTTCTCTTGAGTGCTTTTCTTTCCTTCTGTGCAGTTACAGTCCCGAGTTTGATTGACTTGGCTCCTGAGCCGATGTTTACACTGCTGTATTCATCTTGCTTCGATGACTGTGACAGGCCACCCGGATGTGGTGGGGCTGACAAGGAATGTGAGGGGGACCAGACAGATGACAACGTCTTGTTCTTCAGAGCCCATGCAGGATGATCTGTCACCTGATGATAGGCTGCCGCCTGTCATTTATTTACTTAGGGCTTTAATGTGGGTAAAATGAGCAGGAGAGGGGTAAGCGACAAGAGGCAAGGAGGAAAGTGAGTGGCTACAGGACAGAAAAGTCTGACAGACCCCTTTTGGCATCAAAATATCAACAACAGCTATTCCCTACATCTCAATGGGCATGCCAGCCGTGAGTCAATTATTGGCAGGATTCTGGGCAAGAAATCAGATTTGCAAAGCAGGAATTTAGCTATTTAGTCTGTGGCAGTGGAGCAGGAAAACCCCACTACTACCTGATTATATTAAGTGCCTTGAATTCTTTTACTTTTACATTTAATTTCTGTATTATTTTACGATAATTTGGCAAGCATAGGTTTTTTCCTTTTTAGTTTTTCAATCAGTGCATATTTTATGAAGTAGCTTTCATATGCCATTGAAATAATCATCCAGCTGTCCTATTTGTTGTGATAGTATGGTTAGAAATCATTTATAGTTTTGAAGATCAAACTTGGGAAACCATCAGCCTGGTTCTTTTACGTAATGTGAATTTTGTGGTGGGAAGGGTTCATTAAAAAGCCATGGAAAATGATTCAAAACACTTAGCTGATAAATTTTCAGAAACGAAACTGATTCTTCTGATTTTAGATGGAGATTTTTCTAAGCCATAAAATAATTTGATGTTTGCTGCTATCTCAGTGAAATATTTCTAAGCAAATTAATTTAATGATAAAGTATATTAAATATTTCCTGACGTTTACTGCTTGAGCCTTCTTCATTTTATGATGCCAGGTCTTAGGTTGTCATAGAGCATTTCGGGATGAGACCTTAAGCATTTCCCACACGCTAATGATCTTGCACTGAGGGTCTGATGTGCAGAGAGACATTGCGCCTGGAGGTGGACCATTGTATAGCCAGATGCTCTATCAGGTTCACATGTCATCGCTAACTATGTGTTTGATGAAGTCCATGTGTTGAATCCAGCATTATGTAAATAAAATCCATAAATAAAAGAACTTACATAGTTCAAGAAGAATTCTCATCCTCAGGAAATTGTGGTTGTTACCCACAGTAACCTGAATCTAGGAACCTCAAGATTGTTATCTATGAAGCTCTCTTTACCTGGGGTTCATTTGGACCTTGCTGCTCTGGACCCTTTTAGGAAGAGAGTTCTGCCACATCTTTCTATGGGGTCTCCTGCCTGAAGCTAGAAACAAAATCTGTACCTCACCTAGCTACCACTTCCCTTAGGAAAAAGAGAGTCTAGAAAAAAGAGATAGTTCCCAAACCACAGTGACAAAAAGCCTTGCAAAATATAAGGCTCCAAACCAGAAACTTGCTCTGTTCCTAGAGATCGTAGTGTCCTTAAGTCCTGGAGTGTACAAGGTACAGTTGGTATATTCTTGGGAATTCTCCACAAGGTGAAGCAGAGGTATGTGACCTCTGAGAACAGTTTGATGTTTTTAATGCATTTTAGAGGTTTCCTTTTAAATTAGCTGATCATTCTTCTTTTTTCCTGAACAATTTCAAAAGGGAAGAGAATTCTGCATACCCCTGGATGTATTTAGCACTGCATCTGTAACGCCTAATGGGGGGTGGCGATTGCCTGTCCTCATTGTCCTGCCTTGGCCAGGGAGCATGATGAGTATTTTGACCTTGCTCACAACTACACTGGATGGCATTCATGTTGGATTTATGTGGCCACAGATCCCCCAGTCTCCAGACATTCATGGGGAACACGTTTCCATTCTTCTGTCTGCAGGGCATGACATGTGTGAGATGGGCTTGAGGCAATGTTTTCTACTCCAGTGAAGGGAACAGCGATAAAGGTTATGATTTTATTGTAGCTGAGCTATATTGCTCTTAAGATCACCTAATGACTATTTAGTGCTTTCAGTTCTCTGGGTAAGATGTTGTTGATGCCAGAGAAATGGGAGGAGTTAGAATAAAGGGAAGGATGGAGGATGCTTGAAGCTGTTCCTGCTTATAAAATGTTCACCTCTAGCTCTTCTGTATACTAATGAGTTCTGAATAACCTCTCTGCCCAAAATCAGTTTCTATGCTCAAACACTATTATAACCTATAGTACTTTTAACAAGGTTAGGGATATGTGGAAAGGGCCTTGTTATTTTTTTCTTCCATCAGCGATTAATAGAAAGTTTCCTAGGTAGAGTCCTTGTACTTTTTGAACATCGTATGATCTCAATGTTTTTATTGGGTAGGCAGAGTTTTAAAGTATTCATATTCTCTACTCTTTTACAAACTGAAGCAGTTCCTTTCCAGTTGCTATCATTCACTTTATTTGAAGGAACAGCGCAAGAGCAAAAGTATTTATTATCCACTGGGATCTCTTCTGTTAAGATAATCATATATGCCCAAATTGGTGATTTGTAAATTTTATCACTAACAGTTTCATTCTTGACCTTGATGGGTTTCTGGTGTCATCTAACTAGCATCAGTCTCTTCAGGAGAAGACAAAAGATCTGAACACAAAATTATACTTAACATAAAAGGAGATAAGCAAGTAGATTGAATCACATAGCTGCAACTGAATAATGCTTCTCCATAACACTGTGAGCAGTGGGAATGTTCGATGTTTTTCCTGTTTATTGGCTTGGAGTGGAGGTTGATTGTGAAAGACAAGCACAATTTGTGAGTTGCGCTGCTGTGGAAGTTGAAAGCCACCCAACGTGGGGGAGCAGCTGAGGGTTTGAATAGAGGAGTACCTGATGGAAGAATGTAATTTATAAAGGCTCATCACTGTCTCAGTGCCCTCAAACTGCCACAACCAATAACCACAAACTAGAAAGCTTAAATCAATAGAAAACCTGTCCCCATGTTTCTGGAAGCCAGAAGTGCACATCTAGGTGACTGCAGAGACACACCCCTTCCAAAAGTTCTAGAAAAGAACTGCTCTTCACTTGTAGCTCATGGGGGGTCCTGGCATTCCCAGACTTGTGGCAGCCTCAGTCCAAATTCTAAATCCACCAGCACATGGCCACCTCCTCTGCACCTCTATGTTTTTTCCTCTTCTGATACAGATGCTTGATGCCAGTTTTCCAGTCTTCCCTAAACCCAGCTATCATTTCATTTTGAGATCTTCAATTTATACTGATAAAGACACTATTCTCAATATTGCCTATAATATCTTCTCTTTTTTCTTCTTTCTTTTTGCCTTTTTGAGACAGGGTCTCACTAGGCAGTTCAGGCTAGTCTTGAGCTCACTTTGTAGACCAGGCTGGTCAACTAGCAGTGATTCTCCTGCCTCAGCCTCCTGAGTACTGGGACTACAAGCATGTGCCACCACTTATGACAATAAAATTATTTTTGAGGTTTCAGTTGGCACGGTTTTAGAGGACGCTATCCCCCCAGTAACCCTCATTCAACTTTCAGCCTTTCTCAGAAGGATGTCAGTAACAGAAAGATGCTTGACTTATAGCAGCATATCTTCCAAGCAGTGTTTCTCTTGAAATAACATGGTAGGAAAGTATTAATTTATAACTTTTGTTCTAATTATTATGTATTTTTTGATTGACAAAAAAGATACAGAGTTCTGACACACTCCTTACTCACTAGGGCTTAAAATTTAAAATTACGGTCCTCTGATAAATTTTCTCTGGTCTTTCATGTGTAGCCCTCTCAATTGATCTCAGCAGGTCAGTGAGTAAGGAGGGGCTGGGGCATCCGCCCAGGCTCAGCGGAGATGGCACAATGCCACTCTTCTCTCATTAACATTGTGGAGGTGGGCGGGGCCATCGCTGTCTGTTTCTTTTCATTCTATAAAGAGAAACATCCTGATTTTAATAACTTTTTCTCTTGTCGTAGGATCAGGGAGATACCTTCCCCCACTTCTATTTTCATATTCATCTTTTTCTTTGGCTTTGAGCTTACATTACACTAGCTCAGCTACAGTGGCTCTTGGGTCCTTCTTGGCTGTATTTCCTTCCCTGTCTTTCAAAGTTAACGTTAAATGAGTTATGTAACTTTCTGATTTTTCCATTTCTTCATGTACATAGAGAGAAAAGTAACTTCCTTGTGAGAAGACCCTGAGGAAAAATAATTTAGCATGCTTGTAGTTTCTAGCAAGTTGCCTCAAAAAGCAAGAGCTCCTTTATATGGTGCATATGCTATGATTGTACAGAAGAAAGCAAAAGGTTTGAACAATCTCCACATTTTGGGTCTGCAAAACCAAGAGGAAGGCACTCTTGGAGTCACTGTCATCATTTATAAAATGATGGGGGTCTCCAGGTCCTTTCAGTTCTGTGATTTATGGAAAAAGAACAAAAGAGAGCTGCAAGCAGAGAACTTTCCATTTAGCCTCTCTACACTCACCTCGATTTAAACTTCATGGGAGGAAGACCCATAAAACGCTCTGGATACAACATAATGAGCAGAGACTCTGCAAGAGGTCTGGAATATTCGTGGTGTTGTTTCCATGTGTCACATAGTGAAAATGATAACAGACATTTCTTGGGTACTTAAGGCTGAGAAAAATGATTTTTTTTTTAAAAAAAAAAGATTACCTTTATTTTCCATTCTTTAAAGACATAATTGCACAATATCCATGTTCACTAGAGTGCTTTGAAGATGACATTGGAACTGAAAGTCTCAAAATTTCCAAAGGAATTTAGAGGCACAGAATAATGTCAGGCTCACATCACTCACTTTCCAAGTCTCCATCTATTAAAAATGTATGTTCTGTGTTCAAGAATTTTCTTGCATAGCAGCTTCACACAGATAGAAACTAATATGGGGCCTTTAACTGGTGCTTTTTGACAGCTCCATAGCTCTTTCCTCCTGCTTCAGTGTTCCTTCTACATTTGAGTGCCCAGGAGAAGCAATAGACTAAAGGCAAATAGAGACAATGGAGCTTGCTTCTTCAAGTGAACTTTTTGTTTTGCTGGCCACAAAATGTAGAGGCAATGTGGAAAAGCACCTATGCGTGGTAGACTCATATTTTGTTTGGCACTGCCTTTTTTATGTAGACAGCGCAGGATCTCAGATGCCATTTCCAAAAAAAACTGATAGTTAAAAATGCAAGTCCCAGTATTGAGGCAGGTATTCCTGTGGATGTTTGCTCCTTGCCTATGCTTTGTGCTGCTTTCTAGACTTGTTGGTTTCATATTGTTTTCTTGCAGACAATCACTTCTCCTACTTTAAAAATTTAGACCAGAGTGACTGCAACTCTCCCCTAGAATGCACTATCTCTCTCAAAGCTAGACCACATCTCTTCATCGTAGTTGCACTCTTACATTTAACCCAGCACAAAACAGATAAGAAGCAAAGAGTGATCATGAGTGTAAAAATTTGTGCTGTCCTGACAGCTCCATTTTGTGAAACAAATATCTGCTGGTGTCCTTCCCTTTTCCAGCTCTGGGTTAGTGACAAAACAGTGACAGGAGACAGCGCCTCCCCTCAGCTAGCTTGCAGTGTATGAGGCATATTGAAACGGAAAAGCAAGTGATGTGTGTAGCATCTTTAAGTACTGGACTTAGAAGAGAAAGGCTTACTTTACAACTCAGCCTTTTTCCCATAATTTTATTGAAGAACAAATAGCAATGAGACCATTTCAAATCAAATGAGTAGAACAGATTCAATAATTAATACATTACATATTGTTTTCTTAGTGGTTATTTGTTGTACAAGGTGCAGACATGTTATTCTATTTTACAAACACTATTAGAGAAGATGCCTGTATTCATTGAATTAAGAGAATGTAGCTGCATACCTATCTTTTTTTGAAGCTGGATTATGGTACACAGGAAACACTAAACACCATAAAGCATAACTTTCTTCTTTATTTTACTCATTAGAAAGTATCAGTGTGATTCGGTTGAGAGATGGTTTTCTGCCAGAGTCTTCTATATCATAGTGGGTGATGAAGGCTTCTTGGGCTTCCTCATAGTCCAGTACAACTGTGCTGTGTTGGTGACCTTCAGTATCTCTCAGGAGAACTAGAAAATCAGAGAGAAACAACAGAGGCCTGGAAGAAGGGGATAAATATGAGCACCACATTCATCTTCTCTGTGTTTTGTGGTCTAAGGAGTAGAAAGAATGGATCAAGTCTACACACTTACTCAAGTTTTACAAAGTAAGCTCTAAGTTTTGACTTTGAGTATCTCTTCATGAACAGTAGCTCTTCTGAGCTTCCTCATCTTCCTTATGATTAGATTATCCAGCTACATGATAAGTACAACATTGCTCTCCGGTTCCAACTGTGTCACGGGTCAGAGCTCAAGATTTGATCTAGGAGAAGTGTTCTTTTCTAAGTTTTCTACCATTAGTGCATACATTCACTATTTAAGTTTATTTTTCTTAGTATTTTTGGTGATACATAATAATTACATTCATCTTGGGGAACTGCTGAACTGTTTATGAGATATATATGCAATATATCCTATCATATATATTTATATATATATATGATATATCCTATCATGCATATGTATGTATATGTATATGCATATCATGTGTATATTGCTAGATTAATATATGTGGGTATATATACCCACATCTTTATCACTTTCTTCCCTCCCTCCAACACTCAGATCCTCTTTAAAACTTAGTTGGGGACCCTCTTGCAGTATGATATCTGATTCTTGTGAGTACAGGCAGTGAGGATAAAGGTATAGATGCAGAAATCGCATTTCAGTGGCTATGTTCCCCATGATCCAGGCCAAATAGTAAACAGTCTCCGCAGGGCTCAGACTGCTTTAGTTCTCCTTTAATATTTAATTCCTTCAGAAGAATAAACACATCACCTTGTAACTGCATCTAGTGACATATTTGTTTGTATTCCTTTTATATACATATGAAGTTTTATGATACTTGAATAATGTCTGCATTTTATTCTTTAATCATTGTGCATCATCTTTAGTAAGGTAGCTTGGAGAGATTTAAAAATAGATTTTAAAAGTTCATAAACTGGTGGAAGTGTAAGGGAAATGTCAGCATTAACTTTTCAAATGGTATTCTTTGTATGTGGCAGCTTTTCTCCAAAGTTATAAAAACTTAAAGCTACCTCAAGAATTTAGGATATCTGGTAATCAATGAAAATTTCTTTTGAATTAAAATAGTATCATCAACATTTTTTAAAAGAATTCAATAAATTTAGTATCAGACCATTGTGCCTACTCATAAAATTTGTTTTCACTGGTTGTATAATTGAGAAGTGTATTTTGAGCAGTATGTTTTAAAATTTGGAGGGAGATTTCAGGGTTCTGTTAATTCTGAGGATCAGTTGGAGGTTGTTTTGGAAAGTGAAGCAAATGAAACCAGCAGTGAAGAACCAATCCATAAAAATGCTTAGTGAATTTCAAAACAAGAATAGAAAATTAGCCATGGTTGTTATATTACATATTTTATTAATTTTACTGAGAAACAAATAGCAGTGACACAGTTTCAAAACCGATTAGTAGGACAGTTTCAATACTTAATATATTGCATATTATTGTTTTCACAGTAGTTATTCAGAGTACAAGATGCAGACATGATACTCTGTCCAAGCACTATTAGTACAAATCTTTTTTCTCACTGAATTAAGAGAAAGTAGCTGTATACCTATCCTAACCATTTTGCAGGTTACATATTATTATCATCAAATTTTTTTGCACACATTACCAGATTTAGGCATGCAAGATAGATCAAGCAATTAAATATCAGCTCTTCTTTTCACTAAACTTTAATTTTTCTCCTTGTCCTTTCTGTTTTCATCTTCTTTAAAATTAAAAAAAAAATAGTGAGCCAAAAATCATGCATTCTTCTTTTTGTGTGGTGAAACTGGGGGTTGAACTCAGGCCCTTGCGTTTGCCAGGGAGCACTTATTCCACAGAGCCATCTCCCCGGCCCCCATACATTCTTTTGATACAACCTCTACTTAGAACATACTTAAGCTATGGTCACTGATAGGATTTTCATTTATTTATTTATTTATTTTTTATTTTAGGGAAGGGTCTACAGGGTGTTCAGGGACTTACTACTAGATGAGACTCATAATGATCCTCCTGTTTAAAGCTTCCCAAGATCTGGGATTTATAGGCAAGTGTCACCATGCCCAGTCTCAATTGCTGTTTCAGAGGCCCTGAGGGCAGGACCAGCATGGCAGGCCCAGGAATTGAACTGCAGGCCCCTGTGCCTGGCTTGCAGGCACTTTAATCCATTGAGCTATTTGGCTCGCCCTAGGATTTCCATTTTAGATAAAACCGTTGAAATATTATATGACAGGATGATCTTGCACTGTCTTCTAGTAATGAATGTCATATGTCCTTGTCCTGTGTACCATTTGCTTTAAGAAGTACAGCAAGCTGTTCAGGAGGAAGGGTTATAGCTGAGAGGCAGCACCATGGATCTATAGGACAGATCAGAATGTGTGCTGACTCATTTGTTTTGATGACAAGTATTTCCCCTGACTTTAAGTAGCTTTGGTTGGATTGACAGGCTTGGTGTGCAGAATGGGGCAC
This sequence comes from Ctenomys sociabilis, assembly GCA_004027165.1. Taxonomy (NCBI): domain Eukaryota; kingdom Metazoa; phylum Chordata; class Mammalia; order Rodentia; family Ctenomyidae; genus Ctenomys; species Ctenomys sociabilis. Next base: position 65,692 of record PVKA01004374.1, read on the forward strand.
CATGGTCCCAGCTGCATCCCTGCCCTCTAAGGGAACCTGGCTGCTTGGGGCACTGTGATCACCCTCGGGCATATCTGTGTGTCTACCATTGGCCCATTTACCTGAAGTATTGCTCGACTGTGGCAGTAATTGCCTGCTCACACACCTACAGCACAGCTCTGCCGTGCCAGCAGTGAGCTTTCCTTAACCACCTATTAGCCCTATCTGGACCAGCACAAGCCTGATTAAGCTGATGCAACCAAGTGCAATGCTTTTGTAACAGGATGTCCTTGGCTTGTTAGTAAATTTCATTTGAGATCATGCATTACAATTCAAACTGGCTTCTGGGTTCACTGACCTTGACAAAATGCACAGGAACAGATGCAAGCCTGACATTCTACTAATGCAACTAATTATTCTACCCTTCAAATTACACCTTACTTTTACTATCTTACAGTTCAGCAGTGGTTCTTTTAATGACCAAGTGTCTCAGGCTTCAGGCTTCAGGCTTCAGTGTGGCTTGTAAGGGACAGTTACTTGGAGTGAGGGCAACTGCTTTCTGGTTCAATTTAATTATACCATTTCTAAAAATCCAAGTCATTTTGAATTGGGGTGGGCTGATTGGTGGGTGCGGAGTGGCCATAACTGGGAGTGTTCACACAGAGACTGCATGGCTGTGTGCTAGAAGGCTGGACAGAGCTCTGCATGGAGCAGAACATGATAATCTCTTGACCTTCTTCCTAAAGTTTTGGGCGATTATGTCTCAGTTTTGTACTATTGCAATGATTTCAGTTAGAGATTCTCATTTTTCACTTTCTAATGAATACATGCTTTCTGTTTCCACAAGTTTAAAGTGTGTATCACCCCAATTAACTTTTTAAATTCATTTTCCCCCTTCCCTTTTATTGCTGCAGTTACTGGGAAATATGTGGTGGAACTTCGAGACTCCAGAGCCACTCTGCTCTGGCCTGGTGTAGAAAATCTCCTAAATGCTCCTTGGTCAACTTCAAAACATAGCAGATATGCATCTACCTCACCCAGGTGTCAAAAGACAAAAACAAATAAACAAACTGAAAACCCTCATAAAATATTTAGTACAGGTATAGTGCCTCTAGTAAATATAGTGGCAGTATTAAGTATTTCTTAGGGTAGTGTCTATTATTGACCTGAGTTGCAGGCAAATCTGTCACTTTTCTGCTACGAACAAAGGATGAATTAAAATTCAAGAGTTTTTGTCAATGAATGGCATTTAAAAGAATAATAAATTAGTGGCCAGGGAGATGGCTCAGTAGAAAAAGCTCCTCCCTGGCAAGGGCCTGAATTCAATCCCAGAAAAAAAAATCTTATAAGAGTAATAAATTATACATAAACTGTTGCTATTTACGTCTTTTCATCTCCCTGTACCTTAATTTCAACAATTTCATTAATGAAGTTAGTTTCAATGATGGATTTAAATTGTTTGAGTAATTACTTTTTGAAAGTACAATTTAAAATTCTTGAATACCCCACAATTACTAGCACCTCACAATTTCACCTTACTTCACCATTTCAAATCTAAAACATGTTAAGTCCAAATTTGGACTTAACATTTTTTTTACATTTCTGTTTTGTTTACAGAGTGCTGATTCATGCAGAAGGGTTGCTCCAGCTTAATGTGTGAATTATGCCTGCCTGTGTGGCTTTCCTTTCCCATTGAAACAGGAATGATCCCAGTGAGTGAAAAGCAAAGATAAGCTGAGAATAGAGTTGCAATCTTAGTTTGTGCAGGTGCTGTTTTGTTAACATCCTGGTGCATGTGCATTGTATTTTTGCACACACAGTAATAGTCAATTTTATTAGAACATGCATTACAGTCTTCAGCTCATTACAAGTCATGACAAAGCTCCGTTGGAACCAAAGAGAAGTCTTATGCTCTTTATATCTTGAGAAACTGTTCTCACTGTAACTCAAAGAATGTGAGTCCAGGAAGTATCGACGGGAGATTAGCTTTCTTGGTTGTTTATAGTCAGGCTGCCTTTCGCTTGCCATTTTTTGTGTGCTGTATTGAGACAGTCTTACGCTTTGAGGCCCACCCTACACACGCGTGAGATAAGATGGTGAAAATCACACCAGGTCCGACTGTACCTTTATGTCCCCATGCTGTGTCCCTTTCCCTTTTCATTTCTTTTCCTCTGTTCAGAGCGAAGACACGCCACTTCATACAAACCTCATAAATTTTTCCCTGTGTGCACTTTAAATAAAAGAGCTCCCAGTGCTGTGTTCTCTGCTCTGTGGGGAACACCATGTCATAGTCAGCCTGCTGGGAGATCAAAGTGGGTTGTCCCCAACTAGCCGAATGGCTGACGTGTTCCTGTGACACACCTAGTGGGTTTTCTGAGTGTACTCAGTTTCAAAACCATATATTTTACCACAATATATTCAAATTTGTGGACAGTTTATAGAATCAAAAATAGTTATATCTTCAACAGATGAAGTGACTTGCCAGCTTTTTCTATGTCCCCTCATTCATATGCATGGTAGAAACTGTCAGGTGTGATGTGGATTTCTTTCTTTTTTCTTTTCAATCAGAAGAATTTTAACTTGATTTATAAATTAGAGATGCAATTTCCTGGTGATTTAAAATATAATCATTGATAAGAGTTCTCTCTGCTATTGCATTCTCTGAAAATCACATAATACAGTGCCTATATTTTAAGAAACATGAAAACATGTTAAATAAGCATTGTGTGTGCAGTTTCATCATAGGATTTCTGACGTCTCTCCTTCCTTTTTGTGACCCTGGTGTTCTCACCAAGCTGTTCGTGCTTGTTGATTAGAGGTGGCCCTGGGGTTACAAGCCAATTACTAATGCCTACCCAGTAGGGCAAGTGCCTGCAGTACCTTATTCCTGTATCAGTTCCTTCTTCCTTTTCATGCTATGGTTCTTCACCATAGGCTGCCACCTGAAAGATGGTGACTTGTAATTACTAAGCTGTGTGAGATGCTTTCCAGGCTTCATGCTCTTGGTGTATGTGGGTGTTGTACCTGGAGGTCAGGAATGTACTACACTTTCCCTTTCCAAGGGAAGTCATCTCTAGGGTTGAGAGGGGTGATAGTAAAGAAAAAGGGTCAGGCTCTTCCATCCAGGAACAAAAAACAATTAGAAATAAAAGAAGATGAGAAATTCCAAAGTATTTGTTTAAAAATGTCTACCAATATTTGGCAAAGTATGAAAGTGTGAAATAATGATATTATGAAATTTGGACTTTATTCTTCTTCCTAAAACATGTATTTTCTGTAATTATGGCCTTTAGGGAGATTTGATATTTGTCATACAGGTTCTGTTGGTTGCTAACTTGCTTTGGAAAAGTTTATTTTTCCTCATTAGTCAACTTTTCTTGTTGCTGGGACAATATACATGATGCATACAAGTTAAAGAAGGAAAAGTTTATTGTTTGTAGGGATTTTAGTCCTTAGTTAGCTGCCTCCAAGGCAAGATAGCATAGCATAGGGGCATGGCAGAGGTCAAACAGCCCTGTGAAAGCAGTCAGGAGTCATTAAAAAAGCAAGCAAGAGCATCAAGCTTGATTTCTTTCTTTCCCCTTATATTCTATCCAGGCTTAAAACCTATTGATTGGTTCCAGTCATACCCAGGGAGGGGCTTCCATTCTCCATACCTTTAATCCAGTATCACACCCTTGATTCATATTCACAGGAAGCAATCCAGCCACCTTTGAAACTCCTCACCTATGAAGCTTTGGGGAGACACCTAGTTGCAAGCCTGAATACTTACTTTCTCTGAAGATGACAATAGTTTCTAATAAACATGAAAAAAATGTAACATGAGTCCAAACAAATTACCCTGAAGTAATATCTTTCTTTAGTTACTCAGTACTTATCATTGTATTCAAAATATCACAAAATTAAAATGATAGTTTTATAATGCTGACTCAGAGGTATTACATACTCTTTTGCCTGTTTTCAGACTTCTTGAATTCATTGCTTTTTCATGGTGTCACAGTTTAGCGTGGGAATGCTGTGCCACTGATTTTGACAAGGCTCACTTATATGATTATATGGCTTTGATCTGTCTTTATTTCTTGGATGTTATCAAGCTGACATTAAAAAAAAGCTATCTTCTGGTGAGACTGAATTCTCACAGGCTATTCTCAGGAAATCTCATCTTCCAGTGCTGTACTTGGTCCTATGCCAGCCGTCAGATTTCCTTTACTGCATCATCATAGACGCAGTAACCAAGATTATGTGCTCTCAGGTAGCATATTTTGTTTTCTTCTTCCTATTAGTGGAGAGCATATATCATCTTGCTGTTATGGACCAAACCCTTTACTTTTACTTCTGTCTCTTGCACTGATGAATGAACAATACCTGCATTGTTCATTCTATCCAAAAATCCTAAAGTTGTCTCTGTTTTCTGGATTGAGCCCCGATCAATGCACCCAGGAAAACCATAGTAAGCCTTTATTCAGAAAAAACGTAAATCTACGTGTTAGTCTGCTGCTAGTTGTTCATAATTAATGAGTAAATAGCAAACATCCACAGGCAACCCAAAGTTTTGCCCAGAATTCCCATCGAGAGTAAAAGAAGTTTAACAATCTTATAATTTGGTCAAGACTGCCACTTTGTAATGGTTGTTACTTTACAATTCAAGGAGAATTCTGGTTGAACTCTTCATCTGTAGGCAGTTTGCACCAATCTCTCATTCATCTGCCACTGATAGAGAAGGCAAACCATTAACACAGACACTTCCCACTTCCCATCACATACATTAGTTTTATGAAAATCAGAATTACAGTGACACCAGGAAGCATCTTCCTCCCACCTGTGACTTCAGATGTCTTCTAATTCTAAGGAACAACCTGCATTGTTCATCTCACACAGAGGAGGTGGCCTCTATTACAGACATTTGAGGAATATATCCTGATTGTGGGCTCCTATCCTGAAATCAAGGCTGGAGGTTTATATTAGTCACTTAAAAAACAAACAAACAAAAATCTCTGTGACAAAGTATTCAACAATTACAACTTAAAAGATGGAAGACTTAACTTGGCTCATTGAATTTTGGAGGAACTTGGTCCAAGGTTAGCTGCAAGGCAGCTAACTTTCATAAAACTAATGGCACTGTGGAAGAACAGATGCTTACATCATGAGCCAACCAGAAAGCAGAATGGAAAGGGAGGTGCCAGGGAGGGAGAGAGCCCCCTCAGAGCTACAGCCCTTGGACTCATCTCCTCCAATCAGCCCTTCTCTCCTACCAGTGGAGTTAGCTATGGATCCTTCAGTGGGTCATCCAAGGGTGACAAGCATAGCACCTCCATGATCCAATCACCTTTAAAAACTGTAACTTTGAACACACGAGACCTTGAAGGGCTATGTGAATTCCAGGCACCTGGTATAATCAGAAAATATTCTTCCTTTTGACTGTCCACTTTAAATGTCTCCCTGTGAGGAAGTACATTGAGGCTTCTTAGTTAGAACATGCAACTACAATTTTTATACAAAAGCAAGCATTCTTGTGAATTAAATTTAGACCCAAGTTGGAATGATGTCTACATTTTTATAGCTAATTTATTAATATATTCAGATGCCATATAATATTTTAGTCAACTGACTGTATACACAATGGTGGTCCCATAAAGTAATAATGAGGTCAAAACATTCCTATCACATGATGACTTAGCTATTGTTATGTTGTAATACAAGGTATTACTCATATGTTTGTGGTTATGCTAGTGTAAACAAATCTGCACTGCCTGGCCTATAAAAATATATTATCTACAACCATGTGTAGCAAATAGTACTTTATAATGACTATAAACAGTCATATTATTGTGTACATATTTGTCCTATATGTTTGTCACTGTTTTACAGAGTCATCTTCCACTATTATAAAAAAAAATCTCTTCATTGTTCTATAACCAGCAATATCCTTTGATAGATCACCTGGAGGGACTGACCTGGACCTTCTAGGCTTGTGTAACTACAATCTATGATATTTGCATAAAGACTGTTACCTAACAATGTATTTCTCAGAAAATGTCCCAGTTGTTAAGTGATACGTGACTATGTTTCAAGTGTCCCTGATATTGTCTGTGCATCTATCCAAACTAATGTTTGAATCTTGAACAAGTCAATTTCACTGTTCTTGAATGTTCTAACCCATTTAAAAAGAGCCACAGGAGGAGCAGGGAGAGATAACTGATATAGTACTTGTCTACTGAAAGCAGTGGGTCCTAGAGTTTTTACTTAAATAGTTATCATCAAGATGTTTACTAAGTGGTAATAAAATTCATTTTACCATTTTGCTTCAACGTCATGGAGTCCCAAAATTCTGTTTTCCCATGTTTTAGTTTCTTCTGAGTCACTTAACATCTTATAGCTGCGTTGGATTCACAACCCTTAGTGCTGAGAGAAACAATTGCATCTGGGAATCTCGCAAGTGTCCAGATCTTATTTTCCAAGCAATGTGAAAGAGAATCTGATTGTGAGTCACCTTATGTAATGTTTGAACTACCTCTAGCTTTCTTCCCTTTTTTAGGAATGTGCTGCTTAATAAAAAGTTTATCTTCCAAAAGATTAATAATCAAGGACTTAATGTGTTCTTCCCATGGGCTTCTCCTCTGTGCTAATTGAGAATCATCCTGAGCCTTTAACACAGGTGTGGCTACACGCTTGCACATGCTTGCACATGTACATACATGCGCACATGCAGGTCATGCACTGAAGTGACGCTTCTTGTGCCATTCACTTTGTGTGTGCCAGTAGGGACCTTGGAAAGATCACATCACAGGGAAATCTGGGAATGAAAATCTCAGTTTTTGTTCATTTTATTCTCACCCCTGTGCCTGAAATGGTAGCCTGGATGGCAGTGCAGGGCTTAGCGCATGGCTTTTTGCCGTACCCTTTTCTCCTATTATAAGTCCATCTCAGAGTTAATCATTTCCTCCAAGGAGGGGATGCTGTAATAAAGATAATTAAATTGAAATTTAATATAGTGGGGCACTGCACTATAGTTCTGCATCAGATGAGGATTCTGAGAGGAGCCATTTACTGTGAGGGTGGAGCGCATGGTATGTAATTAACAATTATGTTTGTCAGGTTTATGAAACAGAAAATTAATAACATGGAAACTGAAACAGTGAACAAAGCTGCAAGTCTGAATTAAGGTGACTTGACTGTCTCTTACCCCTAGAGCAGCGGCATCTTTCTCTTTCATAATCTGAACATGAATCATGTGGATGTAGCCACATTTTTTTAAGCTCCACTGATTTTCAGCCTAGAATTTTTTCTTTGTAGAAAAGTGATGCTTGATCTTAACTGTATATTAGAATAATTTGCAGAGATTAAAAACATCCCAATGGTCAGGCCAAATTCAAAGCAAAATCTCTGGGATTGGGACTTGAGTATTTGTATTTTAAAGAGCTCTGCAAAGGAAGCTTAATGTGCAGGCAATGTTGAATATCACATTGGTACAGAGTATGTTTAACAAAAATGGGAAAGGAGCAAAGATACTGCAGAATTATTAGCTATTCACAGACTATATCAACTTGACAAGTGAAAAATTACAGGATATACCTGCCAATGGAGTGGAGTAGGAAGACAGAATGGTCATGGCTAATATTTAGACTCTTGTATTTCCTGGGAAAACAGCCCTAAGCAATCTTGTTCCCTTCCTACCACTTACTTCCTGGCTCTCATAACCCATGATTGTTTTTGCACTTTTCAATGGAGTTAGCCACAGAAATCCCCCAAATTATTGTGGGTCAATCTGAGCCTTGGAAAGATCCATGGCAGAACACCTGGGGCTCTGCCCAGGGTGATCATCCCTAACTGGGGTGGAGAAGTGCGTATGTTTGGCCTTTGGCATGAGCACAGCCTGCTGATACCCAAGGAGAATAAGAGTTTCTGAAATCAAATCGCTAGTCTTTGTTCCAGGGAGAAACCTGATGTATGTGAGGTGTACATGATATTTGCATATGTGTGTACACATGCATATCTATATTAATTATGATATATGCACATGTATGTAATGTAGATTGCACACATATATAATGAGTAAATTCTCAGAACATTCCTTAATAAGAAGCATTTCTTTTACTAGTCTTTGAATTTGAGAGGTCATCAAACTAGAGTAGATTGTTGATGAGTTTATTATTCATGGATTTGCATAATCTATCTTTGATGAAATACATATTTTAAAGCTACTTTCCCGTGAGCCTTGTGTGCTTTTTTTTTTTTTTTAGAACGTTTGAATCTGATAATGGTAAACTATTTAAAAGTGCTTTCAAAGAGTACTTACAGAGTAATTGGATTTTGCCTATTCTTTCTAATTTAAGCATGTTCCATGCTTAAGAAAATAAATTGTGTGGGAGTCAGCCTGCATCATTGGATTTGCATGCTGATAGTTTTTTTCTTTTTCCTGACTCAATTTTCACAAAAATTGTTAGAGTTATAAACTAACTAGATAAATATTTTCTTGTCCCATCATATAAGAAAGCAATGTGTTTGTTTCTGATCACAACCACTGAGGTTCTAAAGGTTTCTGTTGGCACAAGGCCATACACAATGCAACAACAGGACTTTGGTAAGTTATTCTCACTCAGATCAGTTTTTTCCCACCATATATTTTTCTACCAAGATTTTTCAGAGTTTTCTGACATTGAATTGAAAGAATGAGGAAAGGCAGTTATGCATGTGACTCACAAAAGACTAAGCCTATTAAAATATTAAAGCTTTGAAATTTAAATTGGGTTAATCACATTTATTAATACAACTCACTTTTAATTCACTTTCTCTTTTACTAAGTATTAGTGCTTACATGGCCATGGCAGGCCATGGTTGTATTTGTATAACCAAATACCTAGAATGGAAAGCTTTGCTCTTGGGTTTTTCAACTATTTGTGATGAGTTTTCATGATATGTATTCAGACATAACAAACTGCCATTTTAAGGTATCAGCCTTGTGATTTCTGCAAATTGTCCTTGTGTCACAGAATTATATCTATAGTCAAATGACTTCAAAATAACCCTAGATTTCCTGCAAGTAGAATATTTAGACTTTCAGAACACTTACAAATGAGAACTATTTTAACAAGTTATCTATCTATATCTATCTATATCTATCATCTATCATCTATCTATCTATCTATCTATCTATCTATCTATCTATCTATCTATCTATCTGTGGTTATTTCGAAAGCATGAAAGATACATTTCTTTTCTTTTCTTCTTTTTTTTTTTGGGCAGAATAAGGGATTGAGCTCAGGGCCTTGGCACTTGCCAGGAAAGTGCTTATTCTACTGAGCCATCTCTCCTGCCCCGAAAAATACATTTCTGAAACTGGAACTCCAATTGATCTAAATTTTATCTCATGCAAAATATGCATTATTGATGTTTAAAGAAGAATGTAACATGTTAACTGAAGTCAAAGTAAATTCTACAAAAAATCTTGGATTAATGTAAAATATAGGCAAGAGATAGAATAAATTTGAGAAAAAAAATTTTTGAGGCAGGGTCTGACTCCACAGTTCATGCTTGCCTTGAATTCACTTTGCAACCCACTCTGGTCTTGAACTCACAGTGACCCTCCTGCCTCAACCTTCTGATTGTTGGGATTACAGGTGTATATCACCACACTTAGCTAGGAAGTACATTTTTGAAATTCTTCAATATTCAGTGATCATAAGGATTACCATCTTTATTGTATGAGCAACCAAAAATGTCTCTTTTTTGCATTTTTTTAGGGAAGGGTCTATAGACCCTTAGGGAAGGGTCTTCTTGGTCTTACTACTAGATCAGAATCATAGTGATTCTCCTGTTTACAGCCTCCCAAGAGCTGAGATTAAGGCATGCACTACCACTCTCAATTGCTATCTCAGTGTGCCCTGGCATGGCAAAAATCTCTTGATATATTGAAAAATGTTTTTTTAGCTCTTATTGGTCTACCTGTAAAAATATTCAGTCTAAGTCCTATCTGGTTTTGCTTTTCAGCTCACACATTGTTTTTCTGTTTATACAATTGTCACATGCTCAGGAAGTCAGGGGAGAAAGTTCAAGAATAAGTGATCATAGATTTCCTCACTAAGCGTGTGGTCGGGTGGGGTCAGTATGTGATTTCATGGCTGGTAGGAGAGGACCACATACATGGGATGTGGACACAGAATATCTCGTCATCAACTAATGTTCCCTGGTGGCACCTTTCTTTTAGAGGCCCTTTTTAGACCCTGACTAGACCTTCAAAGTTCTGAGTTTATCTAGGACACCAGCAGGGTATTATGTGACCCATAGCTGGTCCTTTTGAGTGGAAGATGGGGCTACAGTTGAAACCCTGATCTGCACTTGGTAAGCGCATTCAGGTTCTTCCCTGTTTCTTTTCTTTCTTTCTTTTTCCTTTTGCATTTAGTACAGGATCTACAGGGTCTCACTATGTAGATTGAACTTGTAATGATTTTCCTGTTTTCAGCCTCCCAAGTGCTGGGATTGCACGTGCGTGCCACCATTCCCAGTCTCAGTTGCTGTCCCAGCCTCAGTGTGCCCCGGGGGCAGGGCTGGCATGGCACACAGGGAACTGAAGCCCGGCCACTGCATTCTGCCTAAGTAGGTGCTTTAGTCCACCGACCGCCCTGTTTCTTTGAATCTTTTTTTCAGACCTGTTAAAGGCTCACCTGAGGAACCCGCAATAGAGGAGATCATGAGTTACTTCCACTATCCTGGCCACTATGGTAGCAGATCATGGCCAAGGAAACAGTTAAGCACTGCCTACCTGAACAGCAGTAGAGCCTGCCATTGTCCATTCCTGATAAGGGACAATGGTTTGGTGTGGAACAAATTCCCAAAATATGGGTTGCTTTGCCAAAATGTGTCCTCTATAAGGGCAAGAGATGGGAGGAGGGAAGCTACAAGAGGATGCATTTCTGAAGGGGCTCTGAGTCCTTATTTTTACATAAATTGTATGTACACTTACATTCACCTACTGAGTATGCCTTTTAGTGGCTTGTGACCCAGCTGCCAGCTGACCATTATACAAAACCCAATAATGGTGTAGAAATGTTTGCAAAGTATCTTAGTCACAAAATGCCTCTCTCACAATTTGAAGAAGGAAGTTAATTTTGGCTTACATTTTGAGAAACTATAATCCATGGTTAGCAGGCTCAGACACAGAACAGCTCAGTGGATGGGCTGGAAGTGAAGGAAAGCTGTTCATGTCATGGTGACCCCCCAAGAAGCAGAGAGACAAAGGAAGACCCTGGTCCCTAGCGTCACATTTAGCTGTGGCTTCACCAGTGCTGAGTCCACTAGGGAGCATAACATTCCCTTGGTCCAATCGTTTTCTGAACAATAAGGCTTTTGGGGGACTATCCAGACCTGAGCCAGAGAAAACTGGTGTGGAAAAGTTCCTATGGGTTCCAAAAACCAAATATATTAGTTCAAAAAATTTCAATAATCTAGATGATAATTTAAAGAAAAGAAAGCTACTAGATTATTTAAGAAATACAGTTTGTAAATAATTGAGAGATTTAAAGATGTTTTAAAATATGCATTTTTTACATAGAAAAATGTCTTGAGTAGTGAATACCAAGAATTTGCTGGATATACTCTTAGCAAAGCGTGTGTTAAATTCTATGTCGAACCATTTAAAACTTAAACCTGACATACAAAACAAGTCAAGTTCAATTTTCACTTTAAATATCATAAATATTTGGGAGTTCAATAAAATATAACAGTATTTTCCTGAAGTTTTAAATTTATTTTTATTATTATAATTTTATAATTATAAATAAGCTTAAAAAGATATTTGAAATCAAATCCTAAATGGATGTCCTCAGGCTTCCTCCTGTTTGCCACAGTGTATGTTTTATGTGTTTCATAAAAAAAGAGGTTGATGAAATCCCGCAATATCTGTCTATAAGTCTTAGTGGTATACTTCGAAATCTATAAATGCATGTATGCAAGTGTCTGTCTCATAGATCACCAATCTAAATGCCAAAGGTAAAATCATCTTTCTTCTGATCTTGTTTCTTCTTTATCCACTCATAATGGTGTGTGAATATGCATTTTTCGTCCGAAGGATCATGCAGAGTAGATTGTTCATTAAAAGCCAAGACATATTAATGTTGTTTTGATGAAGGGGTGTCCCACAAGCTCATATGTGTGCATCTATAAACCCCCATTGCTTTATAATTTCCTCAAGTATAGCTTTCACATAAATATAAAACTAAAACAAATAAATAAAAGGAACACTAGCTTTGAGGCTAATTTCTATATTTTAGGTTAATTTCATGAAATGATAGAATAAATCAGAACAAAAGGAAATGGGGAGTATAAAGATGATTAAACCCTTGCATTCAAGGTTTGAAAAATCCAAAGTATTCCAAAAAGTCTGCGTATGTACCAGTGTGTGCCAAATCACCCATTTCTTTCCGTTATCAGTAAATTTCTTCCTTCCGAAGCTCTCTATCACCTGCGTACCTAGCTCCTGCTATCTCAGACCTGAGACTTGGGACACGTGGAGCTCCTAGGGTACACTGATAGGATTTTGAGGTCACAAGAGCCTCACAATTAACACTTTTTTTCTTACTAATTTCAGCTACCTGTCACTGCCTTTGATTTCTCAGAAGACAAAATGACAAGATACTTAAAAAAAATGCCTTTTCTTATTTTCTGCAATATGTATTTTTAAATCACACTGACAGTTTTATTCTGTGGCACACCAGCAATTGCTAAGCTCTGCTGAACAACTCTTTCCTAACAAAACCACTCAGGAAAGAGGGGCTTAAGGAGACAGATTTCAACTTCACACTTCAGAAGGGAGGTGATAAATCATGGCATCGGAGGAGGAAAACAAATATAAAAATGATGAAATGTACCTTGATAAGAGTTTGTTTTTAATCATAGGCAGGTGCAATTCTCCAAACTTACCCTCTGTAGGGTAGTATTTTAGGAGGCCTGCATGCTTTTTTTTCATCAGAATTCATGTATAGCCTTCCCTTTTTCATCATCGTGCCAACTGCTCTTGGTATGGGCAGAATTCCCAATCTGGAGAGTTTTGGGGGATGCCTAACCTTTTCATTACAGGCTTGTTCCCCCTTATCCTGCCTACTGAAAGATTTATATGGAGAGCTTGTCAGCCTGGATGTGATGGGGCAGCTTCCTGAACTGCTTAGAGCCAACTACCATTTACCAGCCTCTGAAGTGGCATTAAAGCAATGTTCATTTTTTAATGAGTATGAAATTTACTTTTAGCCAAACCCTCTAGCTGACAATAAAGTGTTTGCTGGGCTTGCTATTGGCTTTCTCTTTGGTAATTACTCTGTTGCTGGTGATTACTTTTTCTCTCTGGATATAGAAGCTTAATATGCTTGAGTCTTATACTTAATTTCAAAGTAGGAACAGTGGTAAAACTCTTCAGATTTCAAGTCTCCAAGTAAGATCTCTTCTTAGTTTTGAAACAAATCCCCATAGTATGATGGAAATATTTGCAGATGTCATAGAAGGTCTAGATTCAAAATCTAACCTTGCCAGGGAGCTGGCTCAGTGGAATAAATGCATCCCTGGCAAGTGCAAGGGCCTGAGTTCAATCCCCAGTTCCACCAAAAACCAAAACAAAACACTTAACCTTACCACTTACATCAGAGCCGGATCAACTACCAACCAAGGGCCAAGTCCAACTCATTACATCCTTTGTTATCATCATGAAGCTAAGAATGAGTTTTGCATGTTGAAATAGCTGGACAAAAAATAAAAGAAAAAGAAGAATGTTTTGTAATATATAAAAATAATATGAAATTTAAAGTGCCCATACATAAAGTTTGATTGGAACACAGCCAGTCAATCAAGTCTACTCTCTTCGATGTGTGGACTATGGTTTTATTTTTTTTGGTGTGTGTGTGTTTTAGGGAAGGGTCTATAGGGTGTTCAGGGTCCCACTACTAGATCGGGCTCGTAGTGGTCTGCCTCTTTACAGTCTCCCAAGAGCTGGGATTACAGGTGCGCACCACTATGCCTAGTCTCAATTGCTGTCTCAGTGTGCCCCAGAGGTGAGGCCAGCAAGGCAGGCCAAGGAATCAAACCCCAGCTCCTGTGCCTGCTTGCAGGAGTTTAATCCACTAAACTATTTGGCCGGCCCTATGGTTTTCATTCTACAGTGTTGTGCTGAGTAGATGAAAAACTGACCTAGATGTAATAGCGACAGTACGGACCGCGACACCTAACACATCCGCTATGATCTGACACTTGCCAGGGAAGGGTGGCGCTGCCTGATCGTGGTCACATTTGAACTTACTCTGAGAGTCTCATTCGCTTCATCAGGAGCAGGGGCCGATTATGTAGTCACAGAACTACTAAAGGAGTGAAGGAGTTTGTCAGTCTTTCACACTTAGAAATCTCTTTGTCAAAAAAGGAAAAGCAGAATTACAGGTTATTGGCTGTCTTCCTCTGACAGTCGCACTTGTCCCTCTACCAGACTGGCTCGATTTATTTTTAAATAGGTGGTGTATGATTCATCTAATAAATTTACTTAAATTAGATATGATTTTGAAATAGGCATCTAAAAGAATTTATCTAAATATTCATTGAGTATTTTAAATCAAGTACTCATCTCCAGATATAGATAATGTAAAAACAGACCACTTCCAAAATGTCTTTGGCCAAAATTCCCCCACAGTGTATCAGTTTGTGTAATTTTTTCATTCTATCCTATTACTTTGACATTTCTAGGTGTTCTTTTTAATTTTTCTGAGATCATGAAGTGGAGATAAGGTAAATCCACAGTCTTCAAACAAATTTGGCTCTATCAGCAATTGCATACAAAAACAGAAGAAAAGTTGAGATACATATTCCTCTTATCAAACATGCATTATGTTGATCTTTATTATGAGGTTTAATGATTTAGGAGATTGTTTAAGTTTTCCATGTTGTGTTTTACCCGCAAGCCAGTTTTTGGCTAAAAATCCAATAAAGACTTCTCTGCTGACAGGATGGAAGCATTTGCCATCCTGCTAATGAAGGAAGAAGTGGAGGAAATCCATTTGGTTATTTCCTGACTCTTGTCCAAAAGCAATCGCCTCCCGCTGAGGTTTGTTCTTAGTGTTCGCACAGCGCTGGGCGGCTTCCAAACCTGCCGTCTATTTTGATCTAGGAGAGCCGACTCGCTTTGATGTGTATCAGTGGTGCCTAACGTGCTGCGCCAGGCCTAATCAAAGGTAAGGAGCTGCAGCAAAAATAAACGAGGAGAAATGATCACAGTGCCACACGCAGGGCTTTCCAGCGGCCTCCAGACTGTGCCGCGCTGGCCCCCTCCTCAGCGGACAAATGCAGCAACCCCAGAGGGTCGCGCTCTGATGAAATGACTGCAGAAAACTAGAACAAAGGAATCAGAGGCAATCGCCTGAATTCCTTTTGTTGTGCTGTTCCCCCACGGACATTCCTCTGGCTGTCCTGGCTGTGGCTCTGTGCGACTCCACAGCACTTTCTCAGGGCACAGGTGGGCCCAGAGGTGTGTGAGGAGCCTGACCCCAGAATCCCTGGGCTTCAGGTCCACTTGTGAGAGATAAATCCAAGGGCCAGCCTTACAGAGCCACCCCAGCTGGCTCCAAGCACTTGTTCACGTAGAGGTCTTTATAGACATATCCTGACACGGAGATGGCCTCCTGTTTCAACATGATTCATAACAGTTATTTATGGGACAAAAAGTCCCAGGCCAGGGTGGAAGTGCACCTCTTTAACCCTGAACTCTGGGAGGCAGAGGCAGGAAACTGGGAGTTCTATCCTAATTGACATAACATTAAGACTTTGTGAGACCTGGCCTGGGAAAAAATACAGGTTGGGGCTACAGTTTAGGGTCAAGGCCTTGTGTGCAATCTTCAGCATCTCAGAAAATAAAATGGAACAGAATAAATAAAATTAAATTAAATTTAAAAAATGAACTGAAACATCTCCATTAGTTGTTTGCTAATTTCATCACTACAGTAGTATTCCCAAGCATTTTATATTATTGCCAATTCATATCAAATGTATAATACAACATGATAACACACTGAACTTTAAATTTTTATAAGATGTATACTTCAATTCATTCTATGCATGTCCAGAAATCAGAATATCACATTTAGGTGTCACTACTGTATTTTACAAATCAGTCATTTTCTGAGAAGTTCACTCAATTTTAAATATTAAATTTCATTGGCTGGGGAGATACGTCAGTGGCATAAGTGCTGGCCTGGTAAGCTTAAGGTCCTGAGTTCATCCCCAGTACAGAATAAATAAATAAATAAAAATAAAAATCATAAGAATTTTTATTCTTTAGGGTATTGTGAAAGACTGTCATTGTTATAAAATTCTCCTTTCTGTGCCTCAGTGCCAACCTCCTCCACTTTCATCCCTTCCGACATCTCATCTTATTACATGGTAATAAATATTATAAATGAGTTGATATCTTAAGCCTGAGATGTACTCAGCAGTATGAGCGCCCACTTTCATTCAATCCCTCGTATGACACAAAATAAATAAATAAATAAATAAACACACACCTTCCAATAATTTAGCTCCAAATGAGACCACTCCCACCCCTCTACTATAGACTCACACACAGTTGTAAATGTAAAATGTCTAAACTTCATTCCTTTTTTTCTCCAGTGAACTACTCG
The DNA here is from genome assembly GCA_004027165.1 of Ctenomys sociabilis. NCBI lineage: Eukaryota > Metazoa > Chordata > Mammalia > Rodentia > Ctenomyidae > Ctenomys > Ctenomys sociabilis. The sequence goes on from PVKA01004374.1 coordinate 82,311, forward strand.
TCAAGTCCTCTCTAAGTCACTAAAGGTAATGACACCCGCTCATGCAAAACATGAACTCACCTTTAACTTTTCACTTTCTCTCCTACTCTACATAAGCAAACTTGCTAGAGACGTGCCAACACCTTGTGTCACTGTCACCATGAATTCTCCTGTCCAAGTGACCATCACCTCTGTGATGATGTCCCATGAATCCTCCATACCATGCATCCACGATGTTTTTCCTAACATGAGTTCCAGAATAGATTGCCTCTGTGCCATTAGCATTTGTCACTACTCTCCAGTGCCCTCCTATCTTGGTGGGAAATCCTCCTGGTCTCACATTGCACACTCCAAGCTCTCTCTGTTCCAGCCTCTTAGCATTTAATAACAAACTACATTACTTAAGGACCTTCTGATTTGCTCTTCTATCAGTCCCTATCATTTGATTTCCTCCCTTTTTCCTGTCTTGCCTCCATAGCTTTACCTCAGTGAGCACCTCCTTTACCATTCTGCTTAAAATTATTAATGACCCTTCTCTGCCCATAGTCATTCCTTTATTTCTTTGTCCCTAGCACCTCTCAGAACCTGACGAACTACAGTATGGCTTCTTTGTTGCTAATTTTATTATTTCTCTGACTGGAATATAATTCTCATCAGGGAAAGGATTTTATTTTTATTCACTGCAGTATTCCTGGCACAAATAATGTAAGGTTGGGATGAAATAGCTTCTATAAAAATGCATCTGAATGGGTGAGTGGATTTCCATGAACTGCAGATGAAAAAGGTATACATCAAAATGTGGTTATATTTATCATCACTGAATCAATGATGATTTGAATTAGTTATATGCTTTGCCATAGTGTGGTGGTTATTTTTGTTTGTCCTCGGACTTGACTGAGAGACACCTAGCAACCAGTTTGTCACACTTCTGGGTAGGTCTGTAGCTATATTTCCAGCAGCAATGAGTTTATCTGGACCTTGAATGTGGGTAGCATCATCCAGTAGGTGGGGAAGCTTGAGGGAACACAAAGTGGAAGAGGGGGTAGGGTACATTCAACTGTTCTTAAGTGGGTGTCGCCTTCACTCCTACTGTCTCCTGCAGATTCTTCAACCTTGGCCTGGAGCTGTGACCCTCTTGTGAGGCTTCCAGATTCTTGGCTTGACCAGCAACTGGTTTTCTAGGCTCTCCAATGTGAAGATGGCACAGTGGGACCATCCAACATCCCATTATGTAAGTTAATCTCATAAATCTCTTCTTATAATCATGTACATTTTACTATGCTTAAACTTTCTTTAACAAAGAGTATTTGTTTCCCTGGCAGGCGAAAGGGCCTGAGTTCAATCCCCGGTTCCAAGAAAAAAAAAAAACAAAAAAAACAAAAACACCACAAGAGTGTTTGTTAATGTTATCATTAGAATGAAAGAAATATTTTATTAAATATTCTTCAACAATAAGGGAAAAGAGATGGAAGGAATAAGAAGCCAAAAACAAAATCCTGAGGGTATATGGATGAATATATCATAAATATGCACATAAAGAAGCTCTAAAGTAAATAAACCAAAATTCTCATGATGTTTAAGTGCCAGTCAACAGAATGGGCCATATTTTCTTATTCTATTTGGTATCCTGTTATTAATAATTGTATCTTTTAAAATAAAACAAATCAACCTGAATGTAGAGGTTAAATGGTGTGTAAGTAAATGAAGTAATAACTCTCTAATGTTAGCTTTCACTTATTCATGAGCAGTAATAATTAAATTGTTCCAATCCAGTCACTTAGTTTTTTAAAATGTTACTGACAGTTCCAATTTACTATTTTCTATTGAGAAATAAAATTTGACTCAAAATATGGTTTCATCTTTTTTTTCTAAACTCATTTCCAGATATTGAAGTTGTTGCCATCACAATGCAAAGCATTCTTAGGCTTGGGTATTTAGTTTTTAATGGTTAGCTCTTCTGTCAGAAATGTTTCAGAAATACGTATTTCTGGACTGCTTAGTTAGAATTTTCAGTGAAAAAATACGTATTTTTCAAATGTCAAATTCTTTAGGATCTATCCCATTCCATTTTGTTTTGTTTTGCTTTTGGTATGGGGGCTTGAACTCAGGACCTTGCCCTTAGCCGGCAGGTGCTTATACCATTGAACTAAATCCCCAGCCCTCTTTAAGACCTAATGAAACCCAATAAACTTGTAATTAAAACTATTTTAATTAATGCTATGTTTTCAAAATATTTATGATAATTTTATTAAATATACTAAAACAATTGTTCTTGAACAGGGTCTGCCTTTGATACCTGGATAATTGCTAAAATGAAGGATCCTTTGCCTTTGATAGCAATTGATCTGTGCAGCATCCGAAGCCACCTCTAATTGGTCTCTTGCTTGGATTTACATTTGGGTTCGGGACAATGCCTGGAAAATAAACTCAGCTGTGTATTTTTCAGAACCTGTTTTACTATCACAAGAAGAAACACTGGTGTCTCCCCCAGTGTGGGAGAGCAGCCCAAAGGCTCTCTCCTAGCTCCTGACCTAGGCACAGTGTGCATCCTCTGAATATCCTTTTATGGGCAGGTTTGGGTTTTCTCATCCCAGCTCAAGCCAGGACAGCTAAGTGCATGCTCAAGAGCAACATGGAATAGAGTTAGTGCTAGTCCCTAGCTCAGAATGAAGAAATTGTGGCCAGGGAGAACAGGTCCGCCTCGCACTCCTCATACTGTGGCTCTCAGGTGATGTTTTTCTGCACTCTAGGCCCCTCTGTGGACTGTCAGCAGGTGCCTGTCACTTTCAAAATGTCTATTACACCAAAGCCAGTTGTTGACTATATTTTGTGTATAGTATATTTCAATAACATTTTACATAGGAAAAGTTTCCGGAGGATTGAGAAGGAAGTAATAAACACAGAATTGATAGTAGACGTTTATTTTCTTCATAACAAAATTAATTAAAATTTAAATAAAGCAATGCTTTTTGTTGTCTCTTATTACTATTAAAGGAAACAATAGAAACGTAGTGGTTGCTGTGGGGGTCCTCTGTGCTCTGCAGGTGGTATTCTTGTGGTGCAGTGCAACAGTGTTAGTTAGACCTCCATTCCCATTATAAAATTTGAAAGACCTCCCCAATTACCATTGTGTTGATAGCACAAGGACTGGGTTTGGTTTCTTTCTTTGAAGGGAAAAGATACCCATCAACCACATGATGTGGAGTGAATATAAAAAAATTGTCTTCTCATTAAATAATAGCTTAGAAAGTTTATTTCTGACATTTATAATATTTTATAATTATAAAATGTGACCTACAAATTACACAGAGCTAGCTTCAGTAGCAGAAGTGCCAGGAGGCAAAGAATGTAGTAAAGTCAGCTCTAACAAAGAAGAAAAAATCTTCAGTTGCAGCTTTTCCTACCTAAGTCTTCAGAGCAGAAAAGACGAACTGCGTGTACGCACAAACGGTGGCACTCGGCCAATCTCTAGCTAAGATCATTTGCTTTGCCAACAAGGAACACAAAAGATGTTCATTGTTTGCAAACCCAGTTTCCCCCGCAAAGGAACCGTTTCTCCAGGCTAGTGAAACAGGAGATGCAGACAATTCTTTCCACAGCTCTTGACTTGTGCTTCTCTTCTCTGGAGCTCTGAAAGGAGGCAGGCAAACCCACATCAAATCCCAGAGGATAAGGAGACTTTTCACATCCTGGTGATCTCTTCCTTACCGATATATGGCCCTACTGTGCAGTTGTTCTGAAAGACAATGGCCAATATGATAATTATCTACATGAAACAATCCACTAGATTCACTAGGTAGCCTTTGTTACTCGAAGCTTTTTTGTTTTTTGTTTTTCCATTGTATGCCGTCTTTTATCTCCAGATGATGTAGCCAGATTTAGGGAATATGCAAGGGCCCACACGTGACAGTAGCTGAAAGGAGTCAGCTCTAGAAGGGGAAGAATGGGAAAGAGGGAGAAGCTCTGTTGCAACTTCGCCTTCTCTCAGGCTTTCTGTCCCTCTTTAGCCACCAGAGCATTAAAGTGAAAGTGAAACTGAAAACAGAATTACTCCTCATCTTTTCTCATCCCTTGAAGTTTTTTTTAAATCTTACAGCATTAGACCTTGCTTTTATTTTTTGGCACCATGCCAGTTCATTCTCTTTCTCCTTTTCAGCCCTTTCCTGAGTCTGTAGTTGCTTCAGCCCCTTAGGTCCCAGGGGCCCTGATGACACCGGGACCCTTAGGCCTCTGCTTCTGCAATGCTGTAACTCCATCTCTAAGGCCTAAACACATCTGGTGGAGGTCTCCCTGACAAATCCAACATTGCTTCTTTGGTAAAAGTAGACTTTCAATACCAAACTGCCTACCCAGGTCAACTTTCTGTTTATAGCCAAGTGGTAACTGAAATACACATGATAATTTTAAATAAAGCACATGAAAGGACTAGATATTTGGCATGAAATTAGTAAGATGTACACATATTATTTGACAAATAACATTTAGATCCCAAAGAACCATTTTAAACCAAAGAGAAAACTTTATTATTTATTACTAAAATTAAATAAATTTAGTCAACTATATATCCCATAAAGGATTTTTTGTTTAGATATGGGCCTTAAAACTCTAAAACAGTGATGGTGTAAGATGTATGATTTTTTACCATTTTATTATTTTTTACACCCTTTGCAATAAGCCATATCACTATCTATAGTTTTGGAATGGATTTAAGTTAGTTTCTTGAGAGGTTTTTAAAACAACATGATGTTTTATTTTATTTTTATGAAGAAGAGGTTATAAAAAAGTAAGCATTCATTTCATTAGTATATAGAAGAACTTTGCTTTACAAATGTACTGCAATTGAATCTATTTAATGTAAAACATCACTGATTATTAGAATGCACCTTAAGACAAATGAGTATTTGAAAATCCCATTCAACATTTGATTCAAAATGTAACCAACCCCCAGTTTCTAATAAGTTAGATTCTTTTCAACATATTGTAGAGTGATACTTGGTGCTTAAAGTGAAGCTTCCCAATACTTTAAGATTCTGATTATGCTACAGGTAATAACTTACTGGATGTATTTAGCTAAACTTGAATACTTTGACCTTGTAAGATGTTAACAGATTTCTACGAATCTATTGCCAGCGAGTACAAAGACTAAATGAAGCAGGCTGAGGAGCTGGTTTTATTTATTTGCTAATGTGACCCCCGAGTGTCCTTGAACACGTTTTTCCTTCCCTGTTCCACAGTCAACGTAAACTCAATATTGTTAAAACAGAAGTGCGCTTCTCTTTCTTCCTAAATACTGTACTGTGAGCGCTGGTGACTACACACTCCTCCTCCTACGCGTCTAGTCTACACAGAAAGCCGCTCTTATATAGCCCCTTAATTTCGTAACCGGTCATCTCTCTCTCCACCTCAAGCTCCCTGCCTCTGCCTTCCTAGCTCTTTATCATCTGTGGTGTTCTAAAGCTTATCTGTTGTTTTCTTCGCCTCAAGCCCCAGCCTCCACCAGCCTAAACACAGCTGCCCTAGGAGTCCGATCGCACCGCACCTGACTTAACATTCTTCACCACTGACTCCTCTACCTTCAGGCTCACAATCAAAGCCACTTAGCGTGGCTTATGCAAGTCTCCGGGCCAGTGAGCCTTGAGGTCCTATCTCACGGTCCTATCTCATGTTCCAGAAGCTCGTAATCTGTAGTCACTCTGTTTGTTCGGCAAGCCAATAAATGGAAGTGGATGTGCAAGAGTTTTAAATGTACTAAAATAAAGTTTATAATTCCATTCTTCATTCACATTTTCTCAGTTCCAATTGCTTGGTCACAGGAATCTAGTGGCTCTCACAGTGGAGAGAGGAGGATATGGAGACATAGCCCAGTGCAGAGAGTGCTACTGAACAATCTGCTATGTTGCTCGGTGTCATGGCAGCTCTCAGCCTGGTCAGGAGGTCCCTAACGGTAGGACAGGGACCGATCCTACCTTTTCCCTTCCGTGTAGCAAGACCTACCCTCAGCCTTTTTCTTCCAGTGTGCTAATTGCCTTTCTCCTAGTTTAACCGTACTCATCTTTTTCTAATTACACCTTCCCCAGCCAGGGGATGGCGCTCTTCCTGAGGATTTCCAGGATCCCTCTGATGGGTCTTTCTTCCTGCAGCCTGTCATCTGTTTTCTCAATTATCCCATCAGTAAGTAGGATGTCAGTGTGAGCACTTTGCCTTTTAATGTCTATTGCTAGTCCTGATCCATGGGAAGTACTGGAATCTATATCTAAGGATAAATCAAACAGTAACTATCAGGTAAAATGCTTCTTTCCTCCTTGTGAGTAATGCTTGACTACATTTAATGTTGATAGTTAGGACCAGCTGAATTATAGATTCCGATGTTCCCGCCTTTGAACTTTTTTTTTTTTTTTTGGCTTTTTGAGACAGGGTCTCATTATGCAGTTCAGTCTGGCCTTAAGCTCACGTTGTAGCTCAGGCTGGTCTCAAGTTCACAACAATCCTCCTGCCTCAGCCTCCCGAGTGCTGGGATTACAGGCATGTGCCACCACACCCAGCCACCTTCGAACTTTTTAATATTTTGACTCATAAATTTACATTAAAGTTCTTACTTAGCTTGCTATATGTCTTTAAAACATGTTAGGAAACTAAAAGATTCAACTATTAAGAAGCAAATGGCTTGAAAGTTTTAACGTATAAAATTATAACTACATGAAGGTATTTTGAAAGATCTCTGTATATTAGATAGGTCAATTATAAATGCGGCAGTTATTTAGACAACAGCAATAATTTAGATTTTGGTTAGATTTGTAATATTTCTCTCTTGATATGTAGATTCCCTACTTACTTTTGTTTTTATACATTATTGGACTGTAAAATAGAAAAAGACCAAAGACAAAAATTAACTTTATCACTTCATTGACAATCAGATTATTTTTAAGTGAGTGCATTATTTAATGAAGACCATATAAAGAATTGTATCCACTCTTGAATATTTATCTATTTATCTATTTATTTACTTTCTGGATCCAATCTCTTTATTGTCAAGGTTCCCCAAGCTTAGGAATGTCCTGGGGAAAGGAGACGGAGTGAGAGCAACCCCCTATGCTCTGTCCTCCGGCCTGGACAGTGCAGACAAGGAGGGTGCACGGGGGAAGGCTAGCCAGTAACTTCCACCTGCAGAAGATGTAGCACCAGCCTAGGATGCATAGGGGCCAAGAGTGCCTGCTGGCATCTGCTACAAGTTGGCATCTAGGAGGTGGGTACCTGGCATGAGGCCTTGGACAGGGATGCCCCTCTCCTGCTGGTGGCCAGTGCTCCTGCAAGGCCACATCTGCAGCTGTGTTCTTCCTGAGCTCCAGCTCTTTCTCACTATGCATCATCAGCCCCTCCTCTTCACCATCATCTCGAGTCTGGGATTCTTCCTGGGCAGTGCCTGCCCAGGGTATGTCTTCTGGGGGTTGGGGTGGCCTGCTGATGCTGGTGCTGCTGCCATCGCCACCATTGCCACTGCCACCGCCACTGCCACCATCCCTGCCTCCACCACCACCACTGTTGTCACCTCTCTTCTTGCTATCTGGGTTGGCCTTTTGCTCCTCAGTGATCTGTACCAAGTGGCCCAGGAGAGTGTCAATGTTGGATTTGATCTGGATCAGTTCTGTCTTGACGCTCTGCAGCTCACTGCTCCTTAACTAGATCTTGGCTGAGCCAGAAGTCATGCCGCTGGAATGGGCAAAGAGCTTGACAGGGATGAGAATTTTGACACAATAGACCAAAGGGACTGTGACAAGGGGTCGTTTCACAGGAACTGCCCTGGGCACTGGCCCTGGTAACAGGTGACCTCGATAGTCAAAGAGCCTGTATAAGGCAGATGCTGCTCTCTTTAGCCCTTTGGGTCTGTTGGGCTTGGGTTCCCCGGCCATGCTGGTGTCCAGGGTCTGCCCAGCCAGCACCCAGTCATGGCTCTCATTAGAGTAGTGAACAAAAGCAGATCCTCTGTGCACAGAGCAGCCGGCCACAGAGCCAGATTTAGAAAAGATGGTCTCTACATCTGATTTCCTCACCACAGCTGTGTTTAGGTTTCCAATGAAGACTTAGAATGGATGGATTTGGGATCATTCTTGCTGGTTACATTGCTTGTCTGGATCTGTAAGGACATGGTGGTCACCAGGACCCAGGTTGAACTTAGCCAGCCATTTCTTCCTTTGACTTATAGGGTCAGCAGCAACTGCCTCTGGGAACAGGGCTTCCCAGAAGCATGGATTCTCCCTACCCACTTAGCCTGGCTTTTTGGAATATTTTATTTTTTAATGTACTGATAAAATCAACTTTGGGATCACTTAAAATTTTTCTTGTCAAAATTTGCTTTTAAGTCTAATGTCTTAATGAAAGTTTATGCAATATTCAGAGCACTACAGCTGAAGAAATATGTAATAGGTTCTTCATGAGTCTACTGTATACCTAGTCTATTATTTTCCTCTCCACACATAGTTTTCTTTTTCCACTGTAGAGCCACACTTTAACAATTGGAGAACAGCATCTTTTCATTTTTTAAAATGTCCGAAACTGTTTATTGTTTTAATAACTACATGTTTACAATAAATGTACTATCTATTATTCATCGGTATACAGTTATGAACATTATGATGCAGGAAATGTGTTTGAGTATATATTAGAAAAAAGAAGAATAGGATGTCTTCATTTGCAAAATAGCTGGAGGCAAGTCAAGCTAGGATAGAATTCATTATTGTGATTAGTGGAAGCCAGTTCAATATTGAAATAATTATAACCTATGTTTTCTCCAATAGTGAATTCTGTAAGCACTGTTCAGGTACAAAATGCTAGGATATATTTTCCATCCACAAATAAGGACATTACTCATAAAATAGCCTATAACTGATTTTATTCAATAATTCATGAAGCAGGTAGACTGCATTTTAGTTTCTTTTTTATTTCAAGCAAGGTAAGCAAAACAAGAGCTCTAATGACTTAGGATTTCCGCATCATGTACATTTGGCTGAATGTTACTAGAGTTACAGATGAATTCCGAAGTCTTGGTGACTGAGACAAACAGGGCTTTTCCTGCTTATGGTCCATGCAGTGGAGTTGTAAGCATGGAGGGAAGTAGGGGGTAGCACTTTTTTCAGGAAAGCTTAGTGATCCAGCAGGCAAAGGACTCACCGTATAGAAGAGATAGCACACAAAGGACTCACATCTTTTGTACTATCTTTGGTTTCAAAGGGATCCATAGCTCTTCTGTTTACTGTCCATGAGCCAGAGCTAGTCACATGGCCTTGCTGGATTTAAAGAGGCCTGGGAAATGAATATTAGATGAACACTTCAATTCTGTCATAATCAACTAAAGGAAGAGGCAAACCAAGAAGCCTCAATTCCCACTAGTGCCAATTAAAATAACTTGGAGATAAATATTAATCTGAGACAACTCTATTTTCAAATTAAATGAAAGGTGAATTGACTTTTAGTCAGCCAGTTTTCCCAGTTTTGAAGGCTGGCTTACACTGACTAGCTTTTGATTCTCCATAGCATTTCACAGCATCTGGCAGATTGAGTAGAGAGCATATTCTTTGTCTACAAGAAATTCAGTCATAGAGATAGTAGATAAACCAAGAATCAAAGTAGACAATAGACACACAACATGGACTACCTCATTAGACTGGGGATGGGTTATATTACAGAACCAACATTATCATTAGAGGGACATGCATAGTATCTCATACTCATATTGATGCTGGTCATTTACTAGGTCTTACCTCAGGGTCTCTCATACTTGTGTGAGAGGATAATCTGTGTGAGAGGCTAGGTTAGTTAGGAAGAGTGGGGGCTCCGTAAAGGCTTAGGATAGTGCCATGTTTGATCATTTGATTGTGTTTTTTGTCTCTTCTAAAAAGAGCAAGTTTGAGGCTCTCTGGAAGTTGTTAGCTTTAATGTGGTTCTTAGAATTTTCATGTCTGCCACATTCCCCATCTATTTTTATGTGTTGCCTGTCCTTTTCATTAGGGCTCTTTACCTATTATAGATGGAGAAACCCTAATTCTGAAATGCTCTAAAAGTGAAATGCTCTGATTATTGAAAGGGTGCTGCCGCAAGTGGAAAATGCCACACCTGAGCTCATGCGACAGGCAGTGTCACAACCTGGACATCTAAAAATGTATTTCAGGCTGCATGTATGAGGCATACGTGAAATATAAATAACTTTCATATTCACACTTTGAGTTCATCCCCAACCTACATCATCATGAATATATAAACATATGAAAGTCCAAAAGACAAATCCAAAATTCTGAAATACTTCTCAACTCAAGCAGTTCAGATAAAGATGTTCAACCTGTAATCATGGTATTTCAAAATTTTCTGTCTGATAATTCCAAGATCTGTGTTCTGTCAGCACTTCGTTCTGATTATTGCTTTAATTTTCAGGACTGTTGTTTATTGTTTTTAGCATGTTTTATAGTTTTTGGTCATAAACCAGACATACTACGTAAGTGATAGGAATTGAGGTAATTTGGCATTTAGTGTGAAATTTCCAGGACTGTGGCTAGGGGACATTATTTGGTGTATGCTATAGCTTCAGTGTTACAGACCTCAAATTTCTGTAATGTTCATGTTTTTGGACATGGTTTTTGGCTATCTCAGGAATTTGTCCATTTACAATGATGGTTATAATTGAGATGTAAAAAAAATAAACATTAAAAGTTTTCCTGGAACAGTAATAAGGAACAGGACAAAAGAAAGAAGGGGAATACATATATATATATATATTTATATATATATATATATATATAATATATATATAATATATAATTATATATATATATATAATTTGGAAAATTTTACTGGTAATTTCTCGCCTTTTAAAGGAGCAGTTAATGCTTAATTTTTTCTTATTATTCTTATTTTATTTCTTTTTAATTTCTTATAACTCTTTTGGGGTTTTTGTAAAACCAACAACTAATTTGAAGATAACATCACACAGCAACAATTGTTGGATTCCTATTACTTTGTTTAGTGAAATTTTGTATTGTTTGTGTTACTGTTTTACTTATTGCTATTTTGTTTTCTTTAATATATATATATATATACACACACACATACTTACATAAATACATACTTGGTCCTCAGAGTCTGCATGTTATGCTCTTAATGTTTGTATTGGCCCACAATTTACATATTGAATCTCTGCTCTCTAACATGATGGTATTAGGAAGAAGAACCCTAAAAGTCTCTGTCTTCAAAATAAGGATTATTACTTTCAAAAAAAACAGGTCCAAGGGAACTGTTCAACTCCTTTCCACACATGGAATCAGAGAAGAAAGGCGCTGTATCTGAGCCAAGAGATGAGCTCTCATCAGAGAGTGTATTTGTTGGTAAATCTTAGATTTTCCACTCTCCAAAGCTGAGAAATAAATATTTGATATTTAAGCTGCAGCATTTATCTTGTTATAGTGCTACAAATTAACAAAGACACAGAATTTCCTTGATCTTTCCAATGTAACCTGCTATTATTCTATTCGAGTCTGTTTGGTACGGTGATAAATTGCAAAATCAAAAACTTTATTTGTAGGGCTGGTCAAATAGCTCAGTGGATTGAAGCACCTGCTTAGGCAGATGCAGTGGGCCAGGCTTCGATTCCTTGCATGCTGTGCTGGCCCTGACCTCAGGGTGCCCTGAGACTGGGTTTGGTGGTGTGCACCTATAATCCCAGCTCTTGGTACACCAAACACAGGTGGATCACTACGAGTCCAATCTATGTAGTGAGACCTTGTAGACCCTATAGACCCAGTCCTAAAATACAAAAAAAAAAAAAAAAAAAAAAAATATATATATATATATATATATATATATATATATATATATATATATATATATAATTGTTTTTATTTTTTATGCTAAAGCTATAGTCACTTCAATTATTTTTAACTATGATTTAACAGACATGGTAGTGTAGAAATAATATTTTAAGTGAAGTATTTAACATATTTAAAAGATATAGCCTCAGGCCTCTAAACCTAATACTCAGAAAGCAGGGGATATTGCTTTCTCAGAGGATATTTCATGTCTTTCTCCAACCTCTATCTCCTTCCTTTCATTTTTACTCCCCTGCTTCATTTTTAAAAAATTTTTTTTGTATTTTATGGAAGGGTCTCCAGGGTGTTCAGGGTCTCACTACTAGATCGGACTTGGAGTGATCCTCCTGTTTACAGCCTCCCAAGTGCTGGGATTACAGGTGCGTGCCACCACACCCAGTCTCAATAGCTATCTCAGGGTGCCCCAGGGGTGGGGCCAGCACAGCAGGCCCAGGGACAGAACCCTGACCCCTGCAAGTGCTTTAATTTGCTGAGCTATTGGGTCGGCCTCCCTGCTTCATTTTTTCCTTCCTTTCTTCTTCCCTCCTTTCCTTCCGTCCTTTCTTCCCTGCTTTTTTCACCATCTCACTTTCTTCCATTCCTTTGCTTAATCTCTGTGAAGAAAAATAATGTATTTTGTTCTTGGAAATATCATTAATCTTATTAATTAAAATGCATAATAAAATGATTTCTTTTTTAAAATGATGATGCTTTGAAAATTCATTTTCATTTTATATTTGGTAGCTAAAATCTTATAAAAGTTCTTATCCTTGGGCCAGGAGTGGTGACACATGCCTTATAATCCCAGTACTCTGGAGGCTGAGGCAGGAGGATCACTGTTAGCTCAAGCCCAACCTGGGCTACAAAGAAGTGAGCTCAAAGTCAGCCTGTATTACACAGTGAGACCCTGCCTCACAAAGACCAAAAAACAAAACAAAACAAACAAAAATCCTTGTCCCTTAGGGATGTGAAAATCTGAGTGAAGAACAGATGAGTGAAATTTTTAAACAGCGTACATTTTTCTCCCCTTTCCAAACTTCATTTTTTTTGTCTTCAGCAATTCTTTCTTCTTCATTAACTGGTCATTTGTTTAATTAATCACATTAATTTGATCGATGTTAGTATATAATAGGTGACCAATCACAACATTATTACAGACAACTCCCTTCCAACTCTAACACTTTGTCTTGTTCTTTAAGGGAATGATTTATCTTAGCACTTTCAAATTTGTGCAATCTACACACCTTTCACGAACCACACACCTTTGTCCACAGACATTTACATGGTCTGTAACACCTTGGCTCTTTCTGAAACAGCTCATGAGCACTAATAAGGAATGCTATATGAATCTTGCACTTCACCCTAAAACACTAAACTCATCTATTTATGGAGGCAATATATGAACATTTGTCTTCTTAAACAAACTGATACAAAAGTATCACCAATAGTTGTAGTATAAAAAGTGCACATGTTTCAGCTGAATGAAAATCATGAGGAATTTGGAGTGTTAGGCCATGGTAATGGATTTTCTTTTTTAATGTGTTTGGCACAAGGTCTCACTATGCAGCTTGGGCTTGTAGTGACTCTCGTGCTTCAGCCTCTACAGTGCTGGGATTGCGGGCGTGTGCCCCCACGCCTGGTCTCTGTGGCTGGCTCAGCCCGCCTGGGGTGAGACTGGCATGGTATGCGGTGCCAGGCATGACAACCCATCCCCTGTGCTTGCCTAACAGACACTTAGCCCACTGAGCTATCTCACTGGCCCTCGAATGTTTTATTGTCTATGTATATCCTTCTAGGTCCACTGGGAGAAATTCTACAATCTGGTTATGAGTTTTATTTTGCAGGGAGATGATCCAAATTTAGAAGACCTGAGTGAGCTCCTCATGTGTCACTAATTTAACACAGAAGCAAAGAACATTAAGCCTTTGGCGGATCTTAATCTAGGGCATTTTCTTCCATCACAAAATGACTTTGTGCCATGAGCCTGATTCATGACTTTCTAGTAGAATTCCCAGGTGATTTCTGACAATGACTGGGGAGCTATTGCCTTGGAATCACTGTAGCTACAGTCACTGGCTTATGACAGTTCCACCAGTGGTGGAGTTTAAGTCTTTTGCTCCCCTCAAGGTTATTCTAAAAATTCTTATATTTAGAGTAATATGAATGACAGGATGTGTTTGCTGCTCAGGCACAAGTATATTTTTCATATACTCAGAGTAATTTCAAAATATTGTTTTACAAATGAATTGATAGTTTTTAGTCAAGTTCTACTTGGTAATTACTTAAATAATTATTATCCCGTTTTGTAGCCATATGGAATAACAAATCTAACAAGAAATTTAAAGCATGGATACTGTCTTTTTCTCAACATTTGACAATTTATAAAGTCCTTTGAACATGTTATTTTTCTTTTGTGATCCTAACAACTGTAGAAGCAGAAATTGTCACTATTTTGCAGATTAGAAGATAAAGTACAACGAAATTACACAACTTCTGGCTAAAGTTATTGAAGTAGGAATTACTAAGATGACTGTTTTTTTTTTTTTTTTTGGCGGGAATCAGGGATTGAACTCAGTCCCTTATGCTTACTAGGGAAGCACTTATTCTACTGAGCCATCTCCCTGGCCCCTTAGTAAGCTGACTGTTTTAATCTTGTATAACTATGATAATGATCTTTCTGCATCCATCTAATTATTTGTAAATATTACATACATGGTGCTCCATTAATATTTCAATATTTCATAAAATTTATGAATATTAATGTTAAAGGATAATATAAGGACAAAATCACCAATGGCTTTTTAAAAGTTACATAATTTATCAATGAAATAAAAATTTTGCTCACAAAAACATAGGATTAATCATATTTTTAGTGCAAACGATATGACTCAATATGCTTTGCTTTATGGAAAATTTTAATTTCATACTTAGAATTTTAGCCTGTATTTAATTTGTGTATTTGAGTTAATGGCCAGATAGAGTTGAAAATACTATTCACCATTAATACTTTAATATAAGTAAAAGAACCTGTAGAACACACAGATTGAATTATGAAAATTTCCCAGTCCATTCAGTAATTTGGCAGTGCTTTCTATTAATATGTGTTTAAAATTCCTCTCTTACATGGCCTGAGTTGGTTATTTTCAAAAAATATATTCAGGTAGCATGACTTTATGATGTTAATAAGTCAGCTCAGACTTCTAGCTCTGATATGGAAAGAGCCTGGATGTCATCACTTTCATTTTTCCATCAAGATAAAGTTGACCTAGTCCCGCCACAATGTCTTTTCTGGTATGAATGAGGAAACAGAGATACCAGGTTCACTTTGACGTCTGCTTCTGTAGAAGCCCCGAGAGCCACAAAACCACTAGAAAGATTGAGATGCTATTGGTGATGAGTTTCTGGAGTCTTGATGTGAATTATCTTTGGAATAAAGAAATCACCAGAGCTGCAGAAGGGGCCACGGTTTTGCATTTAGGGGTCCCAGTAAGGCTCCGTGAAGATAAGAAAGACCATCCATCGTTCTGTCAGAGACAGCCATTGTGAAATGCACTTGGAGCATTTTCAGTAATAAAGGTTTGCTCTCTAGGCTCAGGAGTGCTGTACAAGGGCCTTTTCCTCTGTAGAGGATGCACATTTCTCTTGCTTCATACATCTTGAGCTTTTTCTACTGAAACATCAACAATCACCCATTTTTAACAATATTTAAAAAACATTTTCTTCTTCCTTCAGCACCAGTAGAAGAAAAATTGTGACATTCTTAAAATGAAACCTAAGTCACTTTGTATATTCATTGAAAAATATTGTTAAATATTATTTTCTATGTAAAGAGGAACTGATCTTTTTCAAATACAGAAAATACATCAGCTCATAAGCCATCGTGGAACTTACACAGCTGTGACAAACACATCTAGCCTTACATGAAGTTTTGTTTAGTTAAATGTGAGATTTTTTTTCTCTTACTTTATTTCCACTTTCAAGTCCCAAGAGAGTGCTAAGGACTTGCTTTCTGGATTGTAAGAGAAAGAAGAATCCTTCAAAATGCCCTGTAGAATCATTGTAGTGGTTATTCCACCAACTACTTCCAGGGCCTGTTAGAAGGAATTGATAAATAGAGCCCATAATTTGACTCTGAAAGTGGTGGTTGGCAAAGTTATATGGTTACATCTTGGGCCTGACTAGAGTCAAATGTGAAGCCCCAGACAAGAATGGTCCACTGTCTTTAGGGAGGGGAATGTAGTTCAGCGCTGGTTAACTGTGGATATGCGGGCTCTCCTCACATAGAATAGGAGAAAAACACATGCTGACTGTCATCTTTTTAAAAGGAAAATGGCTCCTCCACAAAGGGTCCTTTATTCTAAGGATCCCATAAAATACCTTAAAACTTAATTAAGGTATAGGAAATAGAGAGGCCTGAATTGCTTTTAAGGTAATAGAGAAGAATTTGGAGCTTGGAAGGAGGGTAGAAGTGATGCAGTTTAAGATGTGTGAAGAAGAAGTGTGGAGGAAAAGCAAGATGCGAGCTCTCTTGGACTGACGTGGCGTGAGGTTGGGATATCACGTTGTGGAGAGACTGCAGTGACTTTATAAGAGTTGTGTGCCTAAAATTAAACGAGATTTTTGGAGTGGTGAATATAGCCAAGCAAGCCCCACTACCCAGCTCTCCAAATCTTTAATGAACCCTTGAAACACACAGGCCTATGAGGACTTTTAATATTTCATTTTGATTTTGCTGCTTTGAAAAGAGTCTGAGTAGATGTACTGTAGAAGGGAATAGCTTTCTCAGGAGTGTGTAAAAATATTTATTAATATGAAATAGTTCAGATTGAAACTGGGAACTGAAAACCAAAAGCAAACTCCACTGTGAAGAATTAGTAGATTCCTTGGAGAGAACATTCAGTTTCTACTAAATGTGAAATGGGAATTCATGAAGTTGTTGAAGATATTAAGAGACAGGGGATAGAAGATAACACCTGAGTTAGATATTTATTGAGTGTTCTTCTTACATTTCATTTTTAAAGATTTAGCAGTAAAATAGCAAAATTGTAAGCATGTTTATACACATTATGTTTTTCTAGAAAAATTGTGCTACAACTATTTTCACTATCATAGAAGGGGGACTCTGCACCTCAAACAATAACTCCCTTGACAACTGCCATTCGAATTTGTATCCTGTGATTTTCGCTGCTTTCAGTATCTCACGTAAGTGCAATCATATACTTTTACCAAATCGAACACCAGAACAATTTCCACTGATATATTGTTTAAGTCTTATATCACTTCATTCTTTTTTATACACATTGATTTTTTGTTTTCTCTATCTTTCTCTCCTCTCTCTCCTCTCGCTCTCCTCTCTCTCTCTATTCTTTCTCTCCTCTCTCTCCCCTCTCTCTCTCCTCTCTCTCTCCTCTCTCTCTGCTCTCTCTTCTCTCCCTCTTCTCTCTCTGTCCTCTCTCCTCTCTCTCTCTTCTCTCTCCTCTCTCTTCTATCTCTCTCCTCTCTCTTTTCTCTCTCTTCTCTCTCCTCTCTCTCTTTTCTCCC
>PVKA01004375.1:9155-41451 GCA_004027165.1 Ctenomys sociabilis
TTCAGAACCAGGGATTGAACTCAGGCCCTTGTACTTGCTAGGCAAGCACTTATTCTATTGAACTATGTCTCTGGCCCCTGATATCAAAGTTTTAAAAGTTTAATTTCATAAAAGCTAACACACTTTCATTCTTCAGTATATACTTTGTATATTTCTGTGTTTGAGATAAATTTTAAACGAAAATGAGTACATAGTATGGGTAGATTTAATACTATTATTTACCCCCTCCCCAACCAGGGATTGAAGTCCAAACTTTGTACTTGCTGGGTAGGTGCTTATGCCACAGAGCTACCTCCCAGCCCATGATACTATTATTTTAATGTAATATGCTTTATTTATTTATTTTTGTGGAACCGGGGATTGAACTCAGGCCTTTGCGCTTGCCAGGGAAGGTGCTTATTCTACTGAGCCCAGCCCCTTCAAAAAACATTTGTTTTTAAATTTTACTTTTGTTTTAAGTACAAATATCGATGAGACAATTTTTCTTTCTTTCTTTTTTTTTTTTTTTGTCTTTTTGAGACAGGGTCTCGCTATGCAGTTCAGGCTGGCTTTAAGCTCACTTTATAGCTCAGGCTGGTCTCAAACTCACAACAATCCTCCTGCCTCAGCCTCCCGAGTGCTGGGATCACAGGCATGCGCCACCACACCCAGCTCGATGAGACAATTTTAAGATACTTTGACAAGATGGATTTCATAAATACATTGCAACATTTTTTTAAATTTATTTTTTTCTTTTTTGGTGTACTATTTTTAAAAAGAAAATATATCTGAAAAAACACATAAGTCTAATGATAATCTTAGGGATTATTTTCAAATTTATCTGAAAACATGACATGAAGCGGCTCTATACAAAGTATTGTAGTTAGAGCAGTTATACTAACTACACTGATATCTGACATGCTATACCTTCACAATTATTACAAGTGAAATACATAATTTATAATCTGAACTTTAACTTTGTCTTCAGAGAAATTTCATAAGGAAATTAACTAAATTTTTGGGGGGCCCACTCATCCCACCCACCCTGAGGGCAGGGTTGGTGTGGCATGTGGTGCTTGGGATGGAACCTCAGTCCCCTGCACCTGCCTAAGCAAGTGCTTTAGACCACTGAGCTATCTTGCCGGCCCCTTAACTAAATTTTTATGTCTACTTGATATTATGGATGCCCAACAAGGTAGATTGAGACCATAATTATAGAAAATTTCAGCATTTTAACATGCTTTGGAAATGGATTATCCCTCTGTCCGAGGGTTTTCCAATTGGATAGATGTATACCAATATATATGTACAGTTGTGTGCTACAATTGTGTTCCGGTCATTGACATCACATGACATGGTCTTCTAAAAGCATAAAGGGGAAAAAAAAAGTATAATGAACCTGAATACCTGTGACCTAGAGAACACAGAGTTGAAGAATAAGCAGGAGAAAAGGAAGCTATAAGGCAGTTATGATGAATCAAGCCTTTGTTCTATTCAAGCTCACAACTAATTGGTTGAGGCCTGTACACACATGAAAGCACCTGCTTTAGTTAAAAGTTCATTACTTTATATGGTAATCTCATCTAAAAGTACTCCACAGAGACTTCAAGAATAATGTTAGAACACACATCTGAACATTATAGCCTAGCTCAATTGACAAAGAAAAACAAATTAATCATTTAATAGTCTCCCATTAAAAGACAAAGAGAGAGAATAAAGCTCAGGGTAAAGCACAAAAAGCCCTGGATTCCATCCTTAGCTTAGAAAGAAAGAAATGTCAAAGATGGGAAGATAGAAAAGCAAAACTGCCACTCTTCAAAATGAACTTTCTAAGCTTTCAAAGCACTCAAAATCTTCGAGATATTTTTTTCCAGATATTTTAAGCATACAACTTAAAAAAAAAAAAACTTACTTTTTAGTTGAGTATATTATAATCAGTTTTACTACCTTTTAGAAAAACTTTAAAAGGGGTGAAATAAAGATGGCAAGATTCATTTATTAGGCCTTTAAGTAAAAGACCTCTTTCTAGTTAATTAGGTAAAAGTACCTGAAAAATATTTCACCATGGCTTTGTTCTTTTTTTTTGAGATATGGTTTCATTGCAGTTCAGTTGAGCTTGAACTCACTTTGTAACCCAGCTGGGCTGGAACTCAATGATCCTCCTGCTTCAGCTTGCTGAATGCTGAGAATACAGGGGTACACCACAATACCTGGCTTGTTCTTGAGGTTTAATCTGTTTACTGCCTCATATCTTAGCTGATATATAAGGCAAAATAAAATATTTTACAATCTCACTTTGAAATACCAAACTCCTATATTCATCATTTTGCTGTCACTGTGTTCTTAGGGTTAAGTGTATTCCATTCATCATGGAAATCTCCTGGGGGATGGTGAGCTAGCAGTTTCAGCCTTAGAGAGGTGGTGCAGGCTATAATTCACAGGCCTTAATTTTCATTTTCCTCTCACTGATAGAACTTCTTACACATCCAGCACTTATCAGTCTCTAACCAGAAACCCACTGAATAAGGCAGAGAAATCAGCCCCTCTGTCCAAAAATTATTACAGATTTTATTGTTGAAATTCTTCAACTTTGGTTCTCCATTTTTATTTTAGTTTATAAACTAATTCTGAAAGACCATCATCTCAAAGTACTGTGGCCCATCCTTTAAGAATTAGCTCCAGTGGACCAGGGATACAGCTCAATGGCATAAGTATCTGCTTGGTAAGCACAAAGTCCTGAGAAAAAGAATTAGCTCCCATAGTTACAGTGGCTGGCTGAGGTAAAATCTCCATGGTGGGCTAGTATGTTAGACAAGAATTAATAGTATATATCAGTTCCATGGCTCCCAGCAGCAGAATCTCCTCTAGCGTAGGAGAGGCCAAGCTTACAAGACAATATGCTCAAAGCCACAAGTGTGTAAACTCATCTAGGTATTTACTACCACACATGTAACATCTACTAAATAACAATCCTGAGGGGGATGGACTGACCTTATCAGATACAAAAGTTACATTTCTGTAAAGGGTTAATATAAAAGTAATGTGATGAGTTAATGTAAAACTAAACGTAAAAAACTACTCTGTTCAACTTTTTGTGAACCTGCATCCTTGTAAGACCACAAAAAGGCTTGGTGTACCACTGATAAATCACCAATAGAGTGAGTTCCCAAAAAACAGTGCTCCAAAAAAAAATGTATGCTGAGTAATGGTCATACTCTCCCTAAAGGTACTGTTCTATGTTAAATGACAAAGTTCCTTGCTAAACATGATGCAGTTTCTACCTTTAAAACATCTGTATTTCTAAGGCTCCTGGCCATTTTGTCTGCTCCTGCAGAATATGGTCAAGTGGTTCCGGGCCTGGTAAAAAAAAGACTCATATTTAAATTTTAATTTGGACTCAGGTCTGATTTCCATGTTGGAAACCCATGACAATTTCTTGTTATATTGGTCTTGCTTTATCTTGGTCTTAACCATTCGGCAGAAAAGTATGAAAATGAAGTATAAAAACAAAGTATAAAAAGTAAAGTCATATTAATATGCTGAGCTATAAAAGGCTCAAGTCAACAAATTCTGACACTGCCAGTCCTACGGATAACCCACTGTTATGGACTACTGGACTACATTGGAATATTTTGCTGAATTCTTGCACCTACAATATTTAAATGACAGTGGAATACCCTTGTCTGACAAAACTAAACAAAAGAAGGGGATACAAATGAAGGGCCATTTTTTATCTGTATATTCAAAATAGGATAGATATACAACTACTTTTTCTTTTATTTATTTTTTATTTTTTGTCTTTTTTTTTTTTTTTTGACACAGGGTCTCATTATGCATTTCAGGCTGGCCTTAAGCTCACTTTGTAGCTCAGGCTAGTCTTGAACTCACAACAATCCTCCTGCCTCAGCCTCCAGAGTGCTGGGATTACAGGCCTGCGCCACCATGCCTGGCTTATATAACTACTTTTTCTGAATTCAATGAGTAGAAAGAGTTGTTTTAATAATGTTTGTGGACAGGATATGTCTGCATCTTGTACTATCAATAACCACTTAGAAGACAACAATATGCAATGTATTAATTATTGAAACTATCCTACTAATTGGTTTTGAAACTATCTCATTGCTATTTGTTTCTCAATAAAATTATTATAAAAAATCCTATCACAAAAAAACAATTAATTCTGACTTTACGAAAATTTTATTTTATTTTCTTGTTCACAATTTTGAGGGTCAAGTCCAGAGCCTCATACATGCTAGACAAACATTCTACTGCTGAGCCACATTTGCAGCTCAATACCTGATGTTAAAGAATTTTATTAGTGTCCAGATGTGCTGCCATATCCTGTAATCCTAGCACTCAAGGCTGGGCAGGAGGATTACCATGAGTTTGAGGCCAGCCTGGGCTACACAGTGAGACCCTGTCTCAAAAAAAAAAAAAAAAGAAAGAAAGTATTAGTACACATTTGCAATACATAATAAATAACATTCATCATGGTTGATTTGTTTAAATATGCTAGAAAACAAAGCAATATATACAATACAAAATGAAACTTGGAGCTGTACTGTCTAACACGGTACGTCACTAGGATGGCGCTGTCACCAGGTACAGCAGAAGAGGCATCCACAGAGGCTATCAGGCCCCCAACTGAGTAGGTTAGTCTTTATTTTGTTTCTTTGCAGTGTGAAACCAGGGCTTTCACTCAGAACTACATTTTCCAGCCTTTCTTTTTTCCTTTTGTATACAGGGTCCCCCTAAGTCACTAAGTTACACAGTCTGCGCTAGAACTTAGATCCTCCTGCCTCATCAGCCTTTCAGAGTCTGTGATTATAGGTACCACCACAGCTGGCAGAGTAGGTTCTTGGCTCCCATTGTGGAAAGTAATTTCAGGTTGATTCACTGTGAGGCACAGACATATTTATAAGGCAAAGTTATAAAGTAAGGGAGAAAAGGCAAACTTCAGCTTGAGCTACCTGAGGGGGACAATGATGAGAGGGGTCACACTAGCCCACGCACAAAAGCAAATTTTTGGAATTAACTGGCCAGGGTTCAACTATTCGTTATCTATTCTGGTTTTGTAGTTCCAAAGGAATCTTTCTGCTTTGAGGGAAAGTTAATTTTTTTTTTTTGTGCGGAACCTGGGATTGAACTCAGACCCTTATGCTTGCCAGAGAAACACATTCCACTGAGCTATCTGCCCAGCCTCCAGAAAATTTAATTTTCATGAGATGATTATTCTTGCTTGGACAGGGGCTACTTCAATTCTGGAAATGGAGTAGTTGTTCCTTTTTGGGGAAAATTAGCTCCTCAAGGGGTAGTTTACAAAAGGTAGTGTCATTTTCCCAGGACCCAAAGTAATTGTAGTTTTGGAGACTAGCATAGCTTTAGGGAGTCTGGATCTGTAAAGATACTGTAAAGAGCTGGCAATTGGGTATCCTTATAAATTCTGAAAATTACTTCTGTTACTCTTATCTGGGCATTTCCGTCTTCTTTTTTTTGAGGTTGAGAAAAAAACCTTATTGGATAGAAAAGCTTCTGTCAGAGAGGGACGGAAGGGGGTCCTAAGCGGGTTGCCCGGGGAAACTGTCTCTTTTAGGGACTTTTATAGGGCAAAACTATGCGGGACTAAGGTAGAGAAGGGGTCTTGCTTAGGCTGAGGTGGGGTGGGACAAAACTATGGTCAACCAATGGGATTACAACCACCATTGCTCAGGTAAAGTTGATTAGGCCCAGGACCAAATGGGGAAACGGGTCACGGGTCACGTAGTAAGCAGCAGGCATGAATACGGGACAGGGTCTCTTCCCTTGGGGGAGGGGGGTTGGGCTAGTGACTCACTTGGGTCTTTTCAGGTGATAACTACCTATTTAGAATATCAATCTCTAGTGTTACTCTTTTAGCATCTGTTTGGCCTTTAGGTCTGGTTCACAGCAGGAGCCTCCTTCCCTGGCAGAGTTGCAGATATCTTGTTTCCTGTTATTATTTCTTTCCAGGGCCTGGCCCTAACTGACTGCCTAAAAATATTTCCATCTAACTCTGCTTCCTGTAACATTCCCCCCTCTGAAGAAGGTGCCCGAATTGCCATGAGGGATTTGGGTGATGACTGCTCTGGCTTCTTCATGCTAGAGGTCATAGTTGTGAACCAGCAGTCAGATATATTCTTCAGAGGTTCTATCTAAAAGCCCTCAATAGATGACAGGCATTGTCATTACAGCTTTGAATCTGGAGAAGACAAAGGCAAGGAAACAATTACGTATGTATGGGTCAAATAATCATATCAACAGGATGACTATGAAAAAGACAAGTTAGATACCTCACATGTGGGGTTTAATCCCTTTTTTATCTTCTATGGCTATTTTGTATAGTTTCAAACAAACTGGCATTTTTTATTATTATTGGGGCACATGAATTGTCAGAAATAGGGAAAACACCAAGTACTCTCCAGTTGGCAAGTGGGGCCACTAGCTGTGTTAAGTACCGACAGATCTGTATGAGCATCTATTGAAAGCTTAATTGGCATTCTTTATATTGACAGTTAATATGGGTTCCCTTAGGCTTGAGAGGGGAGACAACCACCTCAGTCTGAAACTTTCTCTGACTCCATCATAAACACTTTTTTTTAGCAGCTTTGGACATTTTGCTTGAAATGCCCGTTTTCTCTGTCTGGATCTAGGAAAGCATAAGTTTTTTCCATTTTTGGACTAGCCTTCATTCCTGTAGGCTGCTAGTATCACCATTCTTATTTTCCATCCATAATTTTATTTTGTATCCTTTTTACTGAGACACCTTTTGAGCAATTTTTATCAACTTAGACAAATTTATTTTTGTAGCTCATGTCAGACAGAGGTCAACTGAACAACATATATACAAAATCTGGTGGATGTCAGTTAAAGGAATACCTGGGTTTGGAGTCTTCAAGGAAAGAACAATCTTTTTTTAAATTTATTTATTTATTGGTGAACTGGGGATTGAACTCAGTCCCTTGCGCTTGCCAGGAAAGCACTTATTCCACTGAGCCATCTCCCTGGCCCCAAGAACAATTTTTTTGAGAAATTGGGGCACATCAAAGCATGAACATTTGAGCTAACAAGTATATTTATAAACTTTTTTGAGACCTAGCAATAGTAACTTACTAGCTCTTAGACCTCTGTATTTATGGAGTCTGACAGTTTGTTATAAGTCTCTCTAGCTATAGTTAATTGACAACATACTTGTATTAATTATGAGTATGAAATACCTGAGTTACATCAGAAATCAACCAGATTAATTTATGTATTTATCATGAAATACACAGCATTTAGTCAGATTAAACCAATGAAATACCTTTTAAATCTTATATATGAGCAACAAGATATTACATTTGTAAATGTCAGTCTCAGCATCATCTTGATTAGTAAGTAACCTGAATATATTGTAGTATCTTAGTTATAGCTAAAGCAACACATCTTTTAAAATCTTTTTATTGAGGTACAATGACTAGAAGGAAGTTCAGGGCTGGAGAAGGACAAAGAGACCTATGTTAATGTCCAGCAATAGGCTGGGTTTTTTGTTTTTTTTCTTTAGTCACGATTATTCAGGGCTCCTCTGATGAGATGACAGGTACAGACTATCTGTCCAGAGGGAAGATGCAGGCCCAGGGCCCTTCAGTCCTACTGGACCACCTGGGAAGCTGAGTCTGAGCTCTGGGGCCTTCACTTCAGAGTGCAGTCTCGCTTCTAGTGGTTGCCTTGACAGTCAGGGCATAGCTTGTGGGCCACTTAAGGCAGTCCCTCTTATGCTGTCCTGGCTTCTGACAGCAGTAGCAGATGAACCTCATAGTCATTTAGCTCTTCTTGGAGCCCAGAGAATCAGATTTAGGGTCTGTTTTGAGGCTGTACAGGCAGCCATTTTTTAATCTCTTTGTTTTTTTTCTCTCTGGTTTTCTCCCACTTTGGATTATAGGACATTTAAATAGTTCCTACCAAAGTATCAAATGAGTTGTCTGGAGCAAAAGCTATCTTTATAGCTCCTGATCTGTAAGAGTAATCTGTCCCTCTAATTAGCATCTCAGGAAGTATGCTTTACTAGTGTATCTACTAAACATTACAAGAAATCAGAGGGGTATGTATCTTTTTTCCTAGGAAAACAGCTAAAATTTAAAATAACTAGAAGGCTTGGTTCTAGTTTTTAGACCTTTAAGAATACACACTTGAATGAAAAATGTCATTTGCAGTTTCTCTGCCTGGCCCGCTATCAGGCCAGCAGGGGTCTGACTGCTTGGGCTCCAGTGAGAACTGGAAGTTCCACTGATAGTCAAGTCTATCTCTTGGCTCTTTAAAATTAACTCTTATTTATTTCCAAATGCAATGGCAGCTTGTAATGCTGCCTGTCTTTCCATAAATGTCAAAGCTTGGTTTAAGATTAACATTACATTTCTTTAACCTAGTTCATAAGTCTGGATAAATCCTCTAAAAGACATCAATGTACTTATCAAGATCATCTAAGGCACATGAACTCTGGAAGTTCCAAATTGTCTTTTTTTTTTTTTTTTAAAGGATATTGTCCTTGAAAAGCTTATAGACATTCAGCTAAGAATGGGTGTAGCCCTGTAGAGGCCTGGATTATAGCTGTCTCCACCCTCTAGATTAGAAAGGCAAATAGGGAAACCTTACTTTTAGTATTGGTGAATGAGGCTGTGCTTAATGTTGTCTTGTCCTTAAGCTCCAAGATAGTGAGGCCTCAGACACCTGAGCTGCCTGGTTCTCCTGCTGCTCACATCTACACTTCTAAAACTTTATTAAATAACAATATTTTTTTTGATACAAACCAAATTTGAAGACATTTTTACCATTTTTCTTTTTACATCATCTTTCTATTATAAAATATCATAATTTATACTTTCTTCTGCATTCTATTTGGATTAAACAGCTCTTTAGTATGTAAGAATCAAACGTCTTTTTGGTGCCCATGCCGAATTAAGCACACTCTAAAGGAGTAAGAGACTTTAACAGTGAGATAACCTAGAATTCAATAGAAATTACCTTTTTTGGGTGTCCCCGCCTTTTTTCTAATTGATTCCCTCCCCCAAGGCGTACCTTGAGTAACCCTCTCCAGAGCAGGTGGCTGCTCCCACTGGAGAGAAGGGAGACAAGGTCCAACCAGCCTATCCACCCTTGAAGTGAGGTGGATTCTAAACCCTTCACTTACTCTTATTGACCATTTGTAAGTTAACAGTTACAATTAATCCAGTGTTAGGAATTTGCACAGAAGGAGGCATAACCATGACATAAAATGTCAATTAGAAGAGATTAATTCTCAGGCCATAAAACACACTCCTAGGAACTGATGGAACAGTTGGCTAGAAGATTTGACCCAGTGCACTGGGCCTCTCTCCAGACACTTGATTTCTATTTGATCACCTAGGTAAATATTTTTAGCAACTAAACAAGATTTATCCTTGAAGCACACAGGTGACACTTATATTTATCATCTAGTAATCACATTTTACATGTTGGTAAAAACACTTCACTTAAGTTGACAAAAACCTTATTCTTAGTTAACACGTAAGGCACAGATATAAAACAATTTCCCGATAACCTCCATTGTAAGCTGTCTCAGCATAATTTTGAAAGAGTGACTCATTAACTTATTCTACTGAAAAGCTAAGGTAAAATTTCTAGTTTACTAGCAAAGAGAGAAAAAGTACAATAGGTAAGTGGAGATCTTTTAGTGGTCAGAAGCCAGTTTTGACCAGGGAACCTTCGGGTTTGGCACCTTCTCTCCTCAGACATTCTCGGTTTCTTTTAGCCCACACAACCATAGATGTCTCCAGAAAGGAATCCAGCAGTTTCTCTGGTCAACATTCTATCAGCCATAGGCTTCAATGGGGATTTACCAAATAGCTGGGGAATCCTCTCCTCTGGTTTAAAGAGTGGCAGCTGCTCTAAGAGTATTTACTAGCTGGCAGATTAACCACTGTTTGTTCAAGTTCTATAAGGGATAGTTGAAAGCCTGAACAAGATCACTTAGCTTTAAAGTCCACAACTTATCTCTTATGTACCTAAATGATAATCAGACCTAGGAGAAAAGATTGAATCCTCCTTCACACTAAATGTGTTTTGGTCCCATAAGTGTGCTGCTTTTGGAGATAGCTCTTTCTGGTATCATCCAGAAGTCGGTTCTCTCCACTGTGTCTCAGGTTTAGCCTCCTGAAGGAGCCCTGCCCAGAACACGAAGCTGGGACATGGCTTTTATATTGTCCTCTTGGATGGGCATAGTCCTTTGTCTCATCTGACCCAGAGATGGGGTATGTGTCCTTTTTCTAAAATGACTGTCCTGTCTTCGGCATTAACAAATGCTCATTTTTCTAAGGGCTTCATTTAGCTAGAACAGTCAGAGTTTTCCTAACTTTACATGCCTCTAAAAAGGAAAGTACAAAGAGATGGGAAAATTAGGAGTAAAGTCAAAAGAAGGAAACTGAAACAGAGCAGGCCTGACATTCCCTCTAGCACAGAGGGGGATCAGAACCAGTCTATCCCAGTGAAACCTGTCCTCCAAGTCTTTATGAAGAGTTGCCGACCTAATGTCATTTAACTGGCAAAAGGAGTCCCATGTTTCATATACAGGCATGTATATTTCCTATGTCTAAGCTATATTTAAAGGTCCTATTTTTCCCTTTACATGAAATCCACTAAGAGTCTTATTTATTAACATCACTCGCTCTAGCACTACTGCCTAAATCCAAGCAAGGAATACTAGTACATTTAGCATCTAGTTCAAATACAACAAGTACACAACAGTCATAAAATGTCCCACTGAAGAAATATCATAACCTTATAACATTTCCATGTTAACTTAGATTTACCAACATTTTGTCCAACATTTTAGCAAAATCATGAGACAAATCATAAGTAATTGCAAGCAATTTTAACAGTACTATGAAAAAAAACTATGTGAGGAAAAACATGAACAATTATAAACAATGGGCAAAGACATATAAACATTTGAAGCATAAAAATTTGTTACCTAAGCAAGTCTCAGTTCAGAATTTATAAAAGAAAAGCAAACTCATACCTCCGTCCAATGATCTCAGTGGATGACCTCCAAATTCATACAGGGAAGTAAAACTCCCAACCTGACCTTGAGTTTGTGTTCTCTAAAACGGAAGAATGAATTTTAGGAACAAACGGAGGTTGAGGAAAAAACTTTATTGGATAGAAAAGCTTCTGTCGGAAAGGGACAGAAGGGGGTCCCGAGCGGGTTGTCCCTCCATCTTCATTGAGATAGAATACGTAGGTTTAATCACTCCTTAAATGATTAAAATGCCTACATACAGAGCTCATCTGGGATCTGACCTAGAGTTTTATGACAAAAGAAAGAAGGCAGAGATGCTAAACTTTACCTTGCCTCTGGTTGCCTGTCAGATCTCCTGGCCTGGCCACTAGGTCCCTGTTATGACATGGGGCTGATGAGCACTTGAAATGTGGCTAGTCCTCACTGCAAAGACTTAGTTAAAAATAAGTAAAAATTTATTAATTTTTGTTATTTGTTGAAAGACTAGTATTTTGAGTGTGTGTAGTTAAAAGCATTATTAATGTTCCTTTGTACTGTAAGAATATGACTATTTGAAAACAAAGTTTCATACAAGTTCCACGTAATACTATTGCACAGTATGACCTTAGCAATTATAAAGCAATCACTACTTTCACTGAATTCCTGTTAGACACTTTTGTCTGCTTCCTTTCTTACCTATTCCCTTCTTTCCTTCCTTTTCCTTTCCTTTCCTTCTCCCGTATTCTTTCCTAGGGATTGAACCCAGGGCATTTATACTAAATTACCAGCATTTTTATTTTTTACACAAGGTCTTGCTAGTTGTCTAATTTTTCTGTCTCAGCTCCCTAGACTGCTGAGATTAAAAGTTTTGGGTGGGGCTGGGAAGATAGCTCAGTAGAATAAGTGTTTGCCTGGCAAGCACAAGGTCCTGAGTTCAATCTCCAGTACCACAAAAAAAAAAAAAAAGTTTTGAGTTTCTAACATGATTTAGTTGAATTTTTCACAGTAGTGATACCAGTGAGGCATTATTATTATTGCCATTTTCACAGGGCAGAGCACAGAGTTTAAATTACACTCCAAGACCATGTAGCTCATTAGGTGACAACACTGAATTCTTTCTTCCATGGACTTGTTTTGGAGCCTGGTGCTCATTCACTGTGCTAACTTCTCTCTGTACTTGGGTCTCCATGGTTCAGGTCACATTTTTTCCACACTTTCTCCTGTAGTTGTTTTAAAAACTGAGACCACAGCAGAGCATCATGGCCAGTGCCTACAATCATAGCACGGGGGAGGCTGAGGAGGCAGGAGGACTGACAGCTCTAGGCCAGCCCTAGGCCAGCCCGGGATACACAGTGAGGGCCTGCCTCCCTGCTGTTGCACCCTGCCCCTGCTGCCAACCTAGAATCACAGGATATTTCCTATATTACAACTTTCTGGAAAACTGAAAAATCAACCCTGTACATTGGTTTCTTGCCATGAATCAGGACTGCTCATTGCTACTTAGTAAAGCAACATCACCATTCTTACTCTGATTCAAACATAGCATATTATTCAACTTGCAGTTCAACTTCCAGTTTGATTTCATGCTATCATTTCTCTGTAGTCCTTTTTTAAATTTTTTTTTTAGTTTTTCTTTTTTTGGTGGAACCAGGGATTGAACTCAGGCCCTTGTGCTTATCAGGGAAGTGCTTATTCCAGTAAGCCATCTTCCTGGCCATCTGCAGTCCTTTTTTGTTTTTCTGTCTTTTTGAGACAGGGTCCCACTATGCAGTTCAGGCTGGCCCTGAGCTCACTTTGTAGCTCAGGCTGGTCTCAAACTCACAACAATCCTCCTGCCTCAGCCTTCCCAGTGCTGGGATTACAGGCATGTGCCACCATGCCCGGCTCTCTGTAGTCCTTTCATTAGCTATACACAGCCTAATTATAATTTCTGACCTGCTGACATTGTAGAAAACTTTTTAGTTCATTTTCTTTCAAAATGAAGTATTTTAAATAAGCAAATACATTCAGATGATTAAAAATTATATAAATGTGTTCAGTGAAACAATTCTAACCTCATCAATTTACTTCTTTTTCCCATCCTCTCATGGAGCTGCATTAATAGCTTCTTTTTTTTTCTTCTTCTTCTTCTTTATTTTATGTATTTGGAACAGGGTCTCACTATGCATCTTGAACTTGTAGTGATCCTCCTGCTTTCAGTCTCCATAGCACTGAAATTACAGCCATGCACTACCACTCCTGGACTCACTCGCCTGGCACAGCGTGCCCTGAGACCGGGACCAGTGCAGCAGTGCGGCACTGAGGATCGAACTTTGGTCCTTGTGCTTGCCAAAGCAGGTGTTTAGTCCACTGAGCTATCTCATTGGTCCTTGCATTAATAGTTCCTTGTGGATACTTAAAGAGTTATTTATAAACTCACAAGTACAACTATGTGCACATATATATGGGGGGGCAGGCTGTGGCCAGAAAAATGAAATGTGCAGCCAATAATAGTTATAATTCAGTTACTTTTTTTTTTTCTCAGTGATTATTTAATTTGGATAACAAAAATTGAGAAGGTTTTTTTTTTTTTTTTTTTTTTTTTGCTAGTTCAGGCTGCCTTAAGGGCAGGTCTGCTAAGGCAAGTGGAGGTGGGGATTGAACAGTGGTATCCTGCCCGACTATGTTTCCATGAGCAGGCACTTAAAACACCGGAGCTAGAGCCAGGTGTGGTGGCGCATGCCTGTAATCCCAGCACTCGGGAGGCTGAGACAGGAGGATTGTTGTGAGTTCAAGACCAGCTTGAGCTACAAAGTGAGCTTAAGGCCAGCCTGAGCTGCATAGTGAGACCCTGTCTCAAAAAGCCAAAAAAAAAAACAAAAAAAAAAAAAACAAAAAAAAAAACGGAGCTAACTATTAAGCCCCCATAATTCAGTTACTAAAAAAGGCTAATATATTAAAAAGGCTAAAGTTGCATTACTTTCAAATTATATTTGTTGTTGGGTAATTATCTCTTAATGAAGTTGCCAGAAATTAGCAAATTAAATACAAATGCAAGGCCATTTGGTGGTACATGCCTATAAATCAGGCTGAGACAGGAAGGTCACAAGTTCGAGCCTAGCCTGCATATCTTAGCAAGAATCTTTGTTTCAAAGCATAAGATATAAATAAAATGGCTAGTAATATAGTTCAGTGCAAAGGCCCTGGGTTCAATCCTCAGTACCACAAGCAAGCAAGCAAGTAAATAAGTACAAGATACCTGGTTGAGTTTAAATTCAGAAAAACACTTTAAAAAAGTGCAAGTATAGGGGCTGGGGAGATAGCTCAGAAGAATGAGTGCTTGTTTGGCAAGCACAGAGTCTTGAGTTCAATCACTGGTACCTAAAAAAAAAAAAAGTGTAAGTATAAATATGTCCCAAATGTATGTAACTATTGCAAGTACTGTGAAGAAAATATATTGCAGTTTAGAAGAACTATTCGGGAGTCATAAAAATTATTTATTGAAAATTCAAATTTAACTACTTTATCCCAAATTTAATTTCTGTACTTTATCTGGCAACCATAACATAACTGGATCCACTGGCAGGGCTTTTGTGAAAATTAGAGCAAGTGAAAGATAACAATAAGAATGTTAATGGTCATTTAAGGCTGCCAGGTAAATTGTGAATAGATACTTCATAGTGGTTGTCTCTTCTTCCATGCCGTTGTTCAGAGATAATGAACAACTGGTTATCAGACCATTGGGGGTTTACCAATCAATATTAACCAAGAAAGGAAACATGTAATTTTATGCACTTAAACCTATGCATAAAGATTTTTTATTGTATAAAAATTAGCAGATTTTCTAAATATTTACAGTATAATTATTTATATTAATAAGGAAACCTAAAGGTTATATTTACTTCTTTCAAATATAAATTTAGTCCTAATTTTAAACACATCAAAAAGAAAAACACTTTCATTTTGTAAACTGCACCATGCACAAATGTTGCTCCAGTTTTTTTTCTACCTAGTTTCTTAACTTAGGAGTTTAGGAACTCCTCGAAATGTTTCTGTTGAAAGTTACATCCACTATTACAATAGTTTCCTTCCTGCCACTGTTCTACTTGCCAATTTATCCTTGTTATATGGGCAATTTAACTTTTATTTATTTTTTTTTTTATTTTTTATTTTTTTTTTTTTGAGACAGGGTCTCACTATGCAGTTCAGGCTGGCCTTAAGCTCACTTTGTAGCTCAGGCTGGTCTCGAACTCACAACAATCCTCCTGCCTCAGCCTCCCGAGTGCTGGGATTACAGGCATGCGCCACCATGCCCAGCTTGCAATTTAACTTTTATAAAATACAGGCTTTTCTGTTCAACCCCTCAAAAACATCAAAAACTAGGGGAGTGAATGGTGGGAAGTATGGTGTGGCTGATTTATGGTTGGCCTTTGGAAAGTTGAATTTCAAGTGGGAACTTTTCCCCCTAGGGTATTAAATCACATGAACTTTATTTATTTTTTAAATCAGATTTTGTTGGTTATCTATCTGTCTGTCTGTCTGTCTGTCTGTCTGTCTGTCTGTCTATCTATCTATCTATCTATCTATCTATCTATCTAATGATCACATCCATCATAGAGAATCCGTACCTATACATGGTATAACTTGCTTCCCCATTCCTCTGCCCTCCTGTAAACCCTTCTTCCCCCCATTTACAAAACCTTTGTTATGTTTTCTTTTTTTACATTTTCCTTCTTTCCTTTCCTGTTCTCATCTTGTTATTGTCCCCATTTGAAGATGTTCTTCCTATTTCCTACTACACATTATCCATTTTTGTCTTTATTTATTTACACTTTCAGTTTCTCAAGTGGGAAGATTTTGAGGAAGGGAATAATATAATAAAAAGGCACTGTTTAACTTAGATCATGCCTCTAACAGTAGGCAGGTAAATTAGAAATGGCAGATAGGGGTTAGGAAGATCAGCTGCTGGTGATCAGGTATCCTGTGTGTATAGAAATGGGTCTTTTTTGTAGTCCTCAGCCTCTAGAGCAATACTACCCTATTAAGAGGTTTTAAGTTTTGGTTAGTAAAACACTACAATTTGGTCAGAACTTTTGAGATTTAGCTATATATATAATGAGGCAACTTAAAGAGGAGCAGTTTGATTTTAGAAGTATGTGGTTTTCTTTTTTTTTAAGGTGAACATTTTTATGGTGAATGTTTTGGAAAAGACATGCTGTCATTAATACCCCTCAAAATATTCCCTTGCTTCAAAGATAGTGCATTGTTCTAATCACTTTCAGAAAGCAGATCTGGAAGTCTTTGGTGTTTTTACAAGATACGATAAAATAAATATGGTGAACGCTGCTGCTGAGTGCCATCCAACAAAAAGCAGGCTCATAGAACATTACTATCTATGTGTAGTCACTCACTCTGTCCATAAGATCTGGCACTGTGCCACTTCTGGTTCTCCTGGTAAGTCAGAATGACCATGAAATGTAAAAATTTTGAATCAGTTTAGGATATTCAGGCAGCCACAGCATCACAACTAAAGACATGAAAGAGGATTTCCAGAACTACTTCAGAAAGTGCTGAGAACGATGGGCTAAGCATGTTTGAAGTGAGGGTGATTACAGTCAATGTATCTTTTACTATACTAAAATTTTAATTAAATAGCCACCATGTTTTCCAATCACATCTACAAAATACCTGAAATGTGAAAGAAGTTCTGTGCTGTGACTCTGAAGTGTTTCTGGGCCACTTGGGCATAGGGGACCTTGCCCAGGAGCATATGGCCATTCTGTTTTAGAGCCATGACTATGCTTAGCTATTCCTATAAAGAGTCCTTCCACCCTGTTTCCTCAGGATCCAAGGACAGGTGAACCAGATAAAAATCTGTTTTAGCTACTGCTGGATATGTATGGGCTGAGGTGTGGAGAAAGGTGATGGGGGTTGGCTAAGAGGTTACGAGGTTTAGTCTGGGGGTTATGTCCATGTTTTACTATGGCATGCATGGCTCCATGATAAATCTGGGCTATTCCCAAAGAAAATAGCATTGTTCCTTGGTGAATATATTATATATATTAGGTTGATTCAGAGAGCAATATAAATATATATTAGGTTGATTCAGAGAGCAAGGATTAGGGAAAGGATTTGATTTATTCTTGCACACTAGATACTATGTTCTGTAGATAAAGGGTCTTCTAGCAACGGGGGAAAATAATCCTTATTTTCTTTTTTTTGTGGAACCAGGGATTGAACTCAGGCCCTTGTGCTTGCCAGGCAAGCGCTTATTCTACTGAACTATCTCCCCGGCCCCCTTATTTTCTTTTCATAATTGGAAATTGTCTTCCCATTAAACTAGTGTAAAACAGAAAAGGAGTAAGTGAAAGAGGGAGAGTGAAATGTAAAGGATCCATAGAATATTATGCCTGAAAATCTAGAAGCCTGAGTTATTGGATTTCCTCTAATTATCAGAGACTTTGGAGATTGAATTCCAGAAAGAGGAGAAGTGCGTGAACTGGTAGGAGAATGTGGAAGATCCTTTGTACATTCAGTGGTACTGCCAGGTTTGTTTCTCTTTCTGTGAGAATAGTTGACTTTCTCAGCCATGGTGCTGTCATCTTTCCTGTCACTCACACCTGACCTGTTTTAGGGTCTCCAGGTCACTTCCCCTATCAAGTCTCCTCTGACAATTATAGTTTTCCTTTCCTTTCAAACTATCTTCTGAAATCTTACTAGCTTATAGTTACATTCACACATTTAGCCTGTAAGTTACTTCAAAAGTGTGATCCTACATTTCTTCAACTGGCTAATGTAACTCCTGAGTTTGGAGATGTGACTTTTTTTTTTATGTCTTTTTGAGACAGGGTCTCACTATGCAGTTCAGGATGGCCTTAAGCTCACTTTGTAGCTCAGGCTGGTCTTGAACTCACAACAATCCTGCCTCAGCCTCCGAAGTGCTGGTATTACAGGCATGCGCCACCACGCCCGGGGAAATGTGACTTTTTATCTTCTTTTGAATGCTTTCTGGAAACGATTCTGGGTTCGTAATTATTAAATATTTTCCAGATCAAACTTTGTTAAATGTGGAAGAACAAATGCATAAAAATATGGCATACAAATTTTTAATTCAGCATTTTTTTTTTTTTTTTTTGCGGAACCGGGAATTGAACTCAGGCTCTTGAGCCTGCCAGGGAAGTGCTTATTCCACTGAGCCATCTCCCAAGCCCAAATTCAGCATTTTAAAAATAATTTTATTTATTTATTTATTTACTTTTTTAATGTCTTTTTGAGACAGGGTCTCACTATGCAGTTCAGGCTGTCCTTCAGCTCACTTTGTAGCTCAAGCTGGTCTTGAACTCACAACAATCCTCCTGCCTCAGCCTACCAAGTGCTGGGATTACAGGCATGTGCCCCCATGCCCCGCCTTTTTAAATCATTTTAATTCGATAAAAATTTCAAATAAGCTATACTCATTTTGACTGTTTCAACAAGTTCGTTGTCTTTCCTATAGCAGAGTTGAAACCTTTTAATTCACCCAGAATTGTCAAAAGAAGGGGCAGCCTCTAGAGACTTCTAACAATGAACCATCAAATTTGGTTAAGTAGAGGCCTCCCGCCCCTGCCTCCCCTTCGGTATGGAACGCAGGACTTTGCGCTTTAAAGGCAGGCGCTGTAACCTTGAGCTATATCATACCATGCTTCAAGTAATGTCCTTATAGGCTTTCCAATGATAAAAAGATCAAATTTCACAAACAATTGAACAGGGAGTGAAATATTCACCTATCAAGGTAGTTGGCTTAATAGAATACCCATCTCTGACAGGACTAAACAAAAAAAGAGGCTACAAAGGAAGGACCATTTTGTATTTGCAGAATAGTTTGGATAGATATACAGGTACTTTAGCTTAACTCAATGAGAAGATTTGTACTAATGGTGTTTGGACAGGATATCCTGTTTGCTTCTTATATTATGGATAACTACTAAGAAGATAACAGTGTACAATGTATTAATTTTAAAAAAAAAAGTTGTTGGCTTATCTATCAAATACAGGAGCTGATTAAGCGCTCCCGGAGCTCACCCCTCTTAGATGCTAGGCGGGGTTCACATCTTTAGGCAGCTAATTGGGCCGTCCGCTGCGGTGCATCCTGGAAGTCGTAGTTTCCGTCTCCTCCTGCAGACTCCAAGCGCCACAGAGCACAGGAGGACGGTTGCCTGGTGTTCTTACCAAGCGACAAGTATGGCGGTGGCGCGCGCTGACTCGGCTTTGCCTCCCGGAGAAGGTAAGGCAGTCCCCACCCCTGAGTGCTACGGCTTATTCCGAGAAACCGAATTAAATAGTTGCCTGGCAGAGAAAAGAAACCTTGACTCGGAGGGGCAGTTCTGGACCAGTTCTTTTGATGCGGAGCTGTGGGCGTCGCGGGAGCGCGCTTCCTTCTGGGAGTTGTAGTCTCCGTTGCTACTCAGCTCCACAGGGACGCCGAGACATCCGGACTAGGGGGACTTCAGCTACCAGGAGTCTTCGCGATGCCCGGCGGGCACCCCCGCCAAGTCCCGCGCTCTCTATCCTGTCCGGGCGGTGGGTTTTGGTGACCTCTTGGACATTTACTTTGAGGCAAACCCAGGGGAGATCGGCAGCCTGTCGCTTGTGCTTCAGGCTTTCCCATTCCATTTTGGTTCATAGAATGTTCACGAAGCATTTCCTCAAGCTCCGCTTCATTGACCCAACTCTTGCAGTGGCTAAGTGGCCGTGATAAAATTCAACCCAGGTGAACCACAGCCCTCAGGTCTCTTCCTGGTCCTGCGATTAGGTTTGATCATGCAAGCTGAACAAGGGCCTTGGGTGCTGCTGTGGCTGGGGACGGCTTCTATAGGGCGCCGGAAGGGAGCTCCTTTTGTTTTGGTTACGGCTCCGAGGCTGGATAGCTGCGGTCTGGACAAGGGGACAGGGCAAAAGTAGAGGCTCTATTCCCCCTACATCATTGGCTGATTTCCTGGGAACCTTCAATTCTTGAGAGGAGTGGGTCGATAGTGACAAGAGATCTGTCCACCTTTTGAAATAGTGTTAGAAGGCTGAGTGCACTTTTCTTGGATTATCGCAAGCTTTCGTTAGATTTTCAGAGGTGCCCCCGACTCCTCACATGCTAAGGGCCATTAAGAAAACAAACAAACAAAAAAACCAAAAAAAAACCCCATAAAATTAAAAAAATAAACGATGAAAACCACCCAAGAGTGATCTCGCCTAAGTATTTCCCGCAGCAGCCCTAAACTGGGTATACTTTTGAAATTGGCAGTTCCTCTGGTCCCACCCCCCTCTGATAACTGTTTTCCTTAACCAAACTTTCTAACCCACCCAGGCAATTTAACAGCAGGTAACATTTAGAGAGCCACTTTTTTTTTTTCGAGCCACTTTTTATGATTCAAATATGTTTTGAATATTTCTTTTCCTTTTTTATTTTATTTTATTTTTTGCATTATTTTACTTTTTTGTTTAGAACATGTAGTGTATAAGGCTGGTATCATCATTCTGTTTGTACAAAGTAGAAAAATGAGTTCAGAAAAAACAGTAACTTGACAAGGATACTGTGATTGTTAAGTGGTAGAGCCAGGATCTGAATATCTGTTAATGTGGTACTGAAGAGCTTTGTAACTACTGTGTGCCAAGATCCAGCTGCAGCCTTCTTATGTAGTGTCTCTTAATCTTCACTAGTGAAATAGGTGTGTTACTCTATTTTATCTATGAATTAATTGAAGTACACTTCGATTTTGAAAGTGGTTTGGGCACTTTAGGATATACCTATGGTTGGTTATGAACAAGTTGATCTCTAAGAAGCATTCAGTTTTGGTTTTAAAATGCCACTGTTACTTAGAAAAATATGGAAGTAAATATTTATACGTGAAAAAAATTATATGTGTACAACTCCAAAATATTGCATCATACAGACTTGACTAAAATGTCACAAGTCTAGTTGTAATTTGATATTTCTGAGGAAAATGAATAATTAAATCTGGCTATTTAGCGTTCAAGATTGGTTTAGTTTTAAAATCTTGGCATTGATTGTGCTCTAGTGTTTTATAACATGTGGAGATTTCATTAGTATAATTCCATCTTTATGCTCAGCTTTTATATTTGTATTTCCTAACAAATCATGTCTTTTCAAGGATCAGTGGTAAATTGGTCGGGGCAAGGACTACAGAAACTAGGTCCAAACTTACCATGTGAAGCTGATATTCACACCTTGATTCTGGATAAAAATCAGATTATTAAATTGGAAAATCTGGAAAAATGCAAACAATTAATACAGGTGGGTGTTGCTGTCTAGAGACTAGTTATGTAGGATTAATTCATTATTAAAACAGTGAGGTATTTTAACCAAAAGTAACTCTTGAGTCCTGGAAAACAGTAAATGTTGCCTTAAACTTCTATCTGACAGTCTCTCTGGAAGATAAACACAAATGCTACATTTAGAGTATTCTAGAGAATTCTACCACTGAACCACCAGGGCCATGCTTATAGTAGATTAGAAAAGTTGTTGAAAGAAGACATTTTTATGCTGGAGAAATATTGTGCTGCTAACTTTTTGCCTAGTGTTGGGAGTAAAGAGTTCATTCATTTAAAAAATGTTTATATTTTATTTTATTTTTTTGTGGAACGGGAGATTGAACTCAGGCCCTTGTGCTTGCCAGGGAAGTACTTATTCATCACTGAGCCATCTCCCCAGACCCCGCTTGTTTGGCTTGTTCCTTGGAATGATGATGTGTTTCTTTTTCAGTTGTCAGTGGCCAATAATCGGCTGGTAAGGATGATGGGTGTGGCCAAACTTAGCCAGCTCCGTGTGTTAAATTTGCCTCATAATAGCATTGGCTATGTGGAAGGGTTAAAGGAACTAGTACATTTGGAATGGCTGAATTTGGCAGGAAATAATCTCAAGGTAAGTTTTGCTTTTGACACTTAGAAATTACAAATTTGTTTTCTGTTAAATAAAAACAAAACCAAGCAGTATAGAAATAACTAGGATAGTGGATGTGGTATGCACACAGCTGCAATCCCAGCACTCAGGAGGCTGAGGCAGGAGGATTCCTGTGAGTTGAGGACCAGCTTGAATGCATAGTGAAACTGTTTTAGAATGACCAAAAAAAAAAAAACAAAACCAGACAGAGTAGAATAAAATAATACAAGTATCCATTTCCCTCCCCAGGGATAATCCAGGGTTAATCTGTAACTGACATAAATTTTAAAATTCTATTTTGAAACATATGATACAGTATTTTATTTATTTATTTATGGTACTGGGCATGAACTCGAGACCTTGTGCTGGACAGGCAGGTACTTAAGCACCTGAGCTATCTCCCTGGCCCAGAATTCCTCTAAACATGAACAAAAAAATCTGTATTATACTTAGGAAAAAAATAGATCAAGCAATCAAATGGTGAGGACAGAAGTAGTGTCCTGCTGAATTCCTGCTTTTACTGCTCAGTGACAGGTTATTTTGGATAAGTTAACAAATTATCTGTCTTAATTTTTGATATGATGTGTGAGTATACTAGATTAAATGATGGTAATAGCTACCTTTTATTGAGCAATGACTTTATGCTAAGGTACTATCCTAAGCATAGCTACCTTTTATTGAGCAATGAGTTTATGCTTAGGTACTATCCTAAGCATCTAATCTGTATTAACTCATTCGTTGTCATGACAGCCTTGGTGGTAGGAATATCAGTAGTTATTTGGCCCATGACATATACAGGAGAAAATTGAGACACAGAGAAGCTAAATAATTTTCCCATCCAGGAAGTTGTGGAGTCAGGATTTAAATCCCAGCTGTTTGGCTTCATTCTAAAGCTGTAAACTCCACTGTGTACCAAATGTCATATGACTAAAGTTCTTCAGGCTGTCACTATCTGGGAAGGTATGAAGTGTTTGGTAGCCGATACTGTTAGGAAGGTAGTGGTTGTAGAAGCCTATGACATGACAGTTTACTAGCATTACCTCCCCTTTCTCTTGTTCAGCTCTGCTTCTAAGGATAATAAGAGGAAGCAAGACATCTTTTAGCTACAAAATTTAGAAAAGAATTTTTTTATTTTTAATATCTTACTATGATAATTTTCTTGTAATAGACAATGGAACAAATCAGCAGCTGCACAGCTCTACAGCACCTGGATTTATCAGATAATAACATACACCAGATAGGTGATCTTTCTAAATTAATATCCTTGAAGGTAAGTGAGCTTTCTGTCTTTTATGCAATTTTATTCTAAGATACTAAGAAAAGATCATCTAATTGACCTAAAATCTACCTCCTTTGTATGAAGAACAGATTGTTTCATATGTAAGAATTCTCTGGGAATTAAGTATGGAACTTTTTGTTACTAGTTTCTCTTCCTTTTTTAATAAGCTGATTCTCTATAGGTTGCTCTGGCTTGTCTTGAGCTCTTAGGCTCAGTTGGTCTCCCTGCCTCAGCCTCCTGAATGCTAGGACTATAGGCATGTTCCATCATGCTTGGCTTTGTTGTTAGTTTCTTTTTTCTTTTTTAATTTTAGGGACAGGTCTACAGGGTATCAAGGTGTCGCTACTAGATTGGATACTAGATTGGACTCGTAGTGATCTGCCTGTTTACAGCCTCCCAAGAGCTGGGATTACAGGCAGCGCCACCATGCTAGCCTCAATTGCCATCTCAGCATGCCCCAGGGGTGGAGCTGGCATGGCAGGCCTGGGGATCAAACCTCAGCCTCTGTTGTTAGTTTCTTTCTTTTTTTTTTTTTTCCAGTG
Organism: Ctenomys sociabilis; assembly: GCA_004027165.1. NCBI lineage: Eukaryota > Metazoa > Chordata > Mammalia > Rodentia > Ctenomyidae > Ctenomys > Ctenomys sociabilis. The sequence goes on from PVKA01004375.1 coordinate 32,891, forward strand.
GAATCAGGCCCTTCTGCCTTCTGCTTTCCAGGCAAACACTTATTCTATTAAGTCATCTCCCCGGCCCTGTTGTTGTTAGTTTCTATAACTGATTTGTTTCATGTAAAACTGGTCATTATAGTTCAATTCTTATTTACCATCTTCTAAATTTGATGCAATTCTTTTTTAAATCTACACGGTGTTAGTGGCTTGGTTTTATAGTCCATAACATGTTTTAATATAGCCATTCTTGATGTTGACTATTTTTGTTTGCTGATTGATTGGATAGTTTTTGGGTTTTGTTGGTTTTTTTGGAGATGGGGTGTTACTGTGTTGCCAGGGTGATCTTGGACTCCTGGGCTTAGGTGATCTTCACTCTGTCTCTCAAGTAGCTGGGAATGCATTGTTCCTGGGACTCTAGGTACCTGCCATCATGTCTGGCTAAATTTTTTCTGAAGGGTAGATAACAATCAAATTTTCTCTTTTGTAGAATAGCTATTAATTTAAAAATTAATTTCACTTTAATTTAGAAAATAAACATATAATACCTGTATCTTTTTATGAGATGTTAGGGGGCTTGTGAGTTAGCTCAGTTATTTAAGCACCTGCTTGGGCAAACCCAGTTAGGTGCAGGGGATTGAGGTTCAGTCCTCAGCTCCACATGCCCAACCAGACCTGCTCTTAAGGCAGCCTGAGCCAGAAAAAAAAAATCCATTTTATGGTGATGTATCATGCAAGGAAATAAAGAATTATGGCTTTAAAAAACTTACAGGCTTTTTCTGTTTTGTACTTCATTGGGTGTAGCAGCATCAGGTGGACTCATTGGACCTTAGAACGGTATCTTAGCTTTATTTTCACTACATCTTGAACAGAAATCATTTTTTGTAACAATTATTCTTAATAATCTAATATAGCCAACTGCCATCCTGATGCAAAGAAAATTTAAATGAACTAAAGGTGAATGAACTATTTTTTTTTCTTGAAATACAGACAGATTATCTGATCATACAGCTGGGTGTTCAGACTTGTTTTCTCATGAGTTTCCTGTTTCTGACTTAATATGAGTTAGCTTCATCTGCAAGTAGCACATTCTACCATTTTCAGGTACCTGAAAATGGCTTCTTTTCATTTTTATGACCTTTTTTTTTTTCTTTCTTTTGGGACAAGGTCTTGCTTTGTAGCTCTGGCTGGTTGTGACCCCATTGTTTAGAACAGAGTGGCCCTAGATTCATTATGTAGTTTAATACTGGCCTCAAACTCCTGCCTCAGCCTCCCAAGTGCTGAGATTATAGGTGTGTACCACCACACCCAGTCTCAATTGCTGTCTGAACACACACTGGGGGTAGAGCTGGTACAGCAGGAATTGAACCCTGGTCTCTTCATCTGTGTAAGCTGATGCTTTAATCTTGGCCAGAGCGTTTTGGTTTAAACGGAAGTGAGCAAATATATTGGAAATTGCACAAAGTCTAGTAATTTGTATCTCACAGTATGGTCACTGCTATATCAAACGTGTTTAAATTTTTTTTTGGTCTTTTTGAGACAGGGTTTCATTAGTTCAGACTGGCCTTGAACTCATTTTGTAGCCCAGGCTGGTCTTGAAGTCACAGTGATCTTCCTGCCTCAGCCTCCTGATTGCTAGGATATAGGTGTTTACTACCAGTCATGGTCTCTTGGAAAAATCTTTAATTTCTTTTGAGTTGAAGATGTTGATGTGGAAAGAGAAAGTTAACAAGAAAATCATCTAGGATCTAAATATTAATTATCTTTGATTTGACAAAATAGAACCCTTTATTCTTGCACATAACATTTTGATGTCCAAATAGATCAACTTATTTGTAATCTGTTCATCTGTAATTCATATTATTTTTATTTTTAAGACCCTGCTTTTACATGGAAACATCATTACTTCTCTTAGAATGGCACCTGCTTATCTACCCAGAAGTCTTGCTATACTTTCTTTGGCAGAAAATGAAATTCGGGACTTGAATGAGGTAAAATTTTATGCCACTTGAGGATTCTAGGGAGCTGGCAGATCCAGGGGAAGCATAAAGGTTTGTGAATTAGACCTTGAACATCGTGGAAGAAAATGCTATCAAGATTAAATACTTAGCTGTATATTATTATTAGTTTTCTTTCAGTTTTTCTTAGTATCAGTGTTCCATGTGTTGTTAAGGCCTATTTTCATTTGTAATGCTGCAGTTACCGTATTGTAAAGGTGATGGTTCATAGAGGGACATCGTCTGAATTACTGGGGTTAATAAGGCACCCTGTGCACCTTCCCCTGCTGTTTTTATGTTTCAAAATGGGGTTCTTTCTGCTAGGAAATAGACCTGGTACTTTCTGAGGGACTTGGCGCAGTAAGAGCATTGTTGGAATTTTGGAAGTCAGTGACTAAATGAAGAGTATTACTTGTTGCTTTCCAGAACAAGAGGAAAATTGATGCATTCTCAAATGCTGCCAAAGATGTGTAGTCATTGGAAGCCCTGTGCTTGACACTGAATAGTCCATTTTGTTCAACACAGACATCCTTTGTTCCAGGTCTCTTTTTTGACATCCTTAACTGAATTGGAGCAGTTATCAATCATGAACAATCCTTGTGTGATGGCAACACCATCCATTCCAGGGTTCGACTATCGGCCGTATATCGTCAGCTGGTGCTTAAATCTCAGAGTCCTAGATGGATATGTTATTTCTCAGAAGGAAAGGTGAACATATTAATCATTTAATAATTTATTTTTATATTAATCATGAAAATTACAAAAAGCCATTTCTATTTGTAGATCAAATTGAATATTACTTAAAAATACATGTTTAGAAATTAAAAAAAAAAAGAAATTAAGAGCATTAGTGCAGTCATACAATAGACTATATACTGATCATTTAGAATTGGCTCTTCTTTTTATTATTTATTTATTTATTTATTTATTTTTGTTGGAACTAGGGATTGAACTCAGACCCTTGTGCTTGCCAGGGAAGTGCTTATTCCACTGAGCCATCTCCCTGGCCCCAGCTCTTCTTTTTAAAAGTGGGCAAGAAATAGCTCCAGAGGTTAGGACTAGTAAATCTAATTTAGTCTCCAACTTATAACAGTAGGATTTTGAAAAGTTTCTTATTCATTTGTTTGGAACATGGAACAACTACTACATTGTGTAGGATTGTGAATTAATGCAAATTTATAACATCATATATGTAGGGGAAATAAGAATTTCTTAGAACTTTTTTTTTTTTTTTTTTTTTGTGGAACCAGAGATTGAACTCACCCTTGTGCTTGCCAGGGAAGCACTTATTCCGCTGAGCCATCTTTGTAGCCCCTTCTTAGAACTTTTTATACAATGATTCTTAGAAAATGTAGGCCTACTGAATGCTCTTTTCTTTCTCATACTATGAATCTATGTGAATAGAAGCTTCCCCTTTTCTCAGTTTCTCGGGGTTAGAGTAGGATGCCCACAGGGTCAGGTCTTCTGGCCACTGGTACATGATCAGTGAGTCAGAACTGTAGAAAGATAAGGAATGAGGGTGTGAATGTGATGAATATAGATGGGATAATGAGGCTAATGAGTGCCTCATTTCACTTTTTACTCTGTGCACAACTATACATACATTGACTGATTCTCTGTGTACATTCTCTCTCACTTTTAAACATGATTATAACTTTTATAGTGTTTGCTTTATTTATTTACTCTATTCCTTTGGCAGTGGGGATTGAACCCAGAGCCTCATGCATGTTAGGAAGCACTCTTCCACTGAGTTATATCCTCAGCGTTTATATTTTATTCTGAGACAACGTCTTGCTAAATTTCCCATGCAGGCCTGGAAGTTTCTATCCCCCTGGCCTCCCAAGTAGTTAGGATTGTAGGAATATGCCACAGGCCTGACTCTTACCTTTTAATCCCAGCACTTTGGGAGGCTAAGGCAAGAAGACTGCAAGTTCAAGTCCAGCTTGGACAATTTAAAAAAGATTTTGTCTTAAAAAAAAGGCTGAGAGTTTTCCTTATGGTAGGATGAGTGATAGATAGAGTGCAGCATTTTCTGTTTCCTTCTCCAGCTTCATGTAGTTCCTAAGTAGAGTAGAAAGCAGGAGGAATGGCCCCCAGGAGCCAGGTGGGAGTGTGCTAGTGTGGAGTGAGGTATCTATGTCTGACCTAGTTTGCCAAAAGAAAGGGGTAGTTACCCCTTTATTCTGCAGCAGATTGTTCTGAGTAGAAGTCATATTGTGTTTCAAACTAACTAGTCCTAAAGGTAGAATATGGGTCTACTTGAGTTATCGTCTCTGATCTTTGTAGAAGAGAAAAAAATGAGAACTTTCCATAGGACTGACAGCATTTTCATATTTGAGAGGCAGTATGGTGATAACCTTACTTAACCCTCATGCCCAACCTTGTTTCATTTATATACCTTCATTCCTTTTCCTGTATCATTTTGTATATATACAATGGCTTGGATAATTATACCGCTTATTTCTACTGATCTATTTTTTTTTTTTTTTTTTTTTTGTGGAACCAGGGATTGAACTCAGACCGTTGCGCTTGCCAGGGAAGTGCTTATTCCACTGAGCCATCTCCCTGGCCCCTCCTGTATTATTTTGAAGCAAATCTCAGATTACATATTATCTGTATGTCATTGTATGTCTCTAAAAGAGAAGGGCTCTCAGACATAATCACAAAGTTACTATATTTCAGAAAAATTAAGAATATTGTAATGCTTTAATAGTGTTGATAACACTGGGTATTTGGTCAGGACTTATAATTCTCATAGTCCTTATAACTGAATGTTCTGTCTATCTATCTATCTATGTGCAGTGCTGGATATTTTTTTATTTTGGCGGAACTGGGGATTGAACTCAGACCCTTAGTGCTTGCCAGGGAAGCGCTTATTCCACTGAGTCATCTCCCTGGCCCCAGTGGTGGAGATTGAACCCAAGCTTTATGCCAGTTTGTTAGGCATGCATTATTACCTCTTAGTTATATCTTTAGTTCTATGTTTTTTATTTTGGATTTTTTTGAGACAGGGTTTCACTGTGTATGTAGTTCAGGCTGTTTTGAACTTACTACGTAGCCCGGGCTGTCCTGGAACTCAGAGTGGTGCTTTTTTTTTGTTTTGTTTTCTGTGGTACCTGGCCCCACGTCCTCTTACCTCGGCCTCTTTTTTTTTTTTTTTTTTAGCAGAACTAGTGATTGAACTCAGGCCCTTGCGCTTGCCAGGAAAGTACTTATTCCACTGAGCCATCTCCCCAGTCCACCTCAGCTTCTTTGAGTGTTGGGGTTGTGGGTACGCATCACTATGCCCAGCTGTTCTCAGTTCTTAAATGTATCTTTTTAAAATTTTATTTATTTTTTATTTTTTTGTCTTTTTGAGACAGGGTCTCACTATGCAGTTCAGGCTGGCCTTACGCTCACTTTGTAGCTCAGGCTGGTCTTGAACTCACAATAGTCCTCCTGCCTCAGCCTCCCGAGTGCTGGGATTACAGGCCTGTGCCACCATGCCCGGCTTTTTGTTTTCTTTTTTTGACAGATGGTCTCACTGCATAGTCCAGGCTGACTTTAAATTTGGTATCCGTGAAGTATCTTTTCCTACTTTTATTTTATATATTTATTTATTTATTTATTTGGTACCAGGGATCAAACTCAGGACCAGGGTGCTCCTCCATTGAGCTATATCCCCAGCCCTACATTCAGTTTTTAAAGCTTTTTAAAAAAAGTTTTGGTGTGTAGCTAGGGAGATAGCTCAGCAGCTTAAGTGCCTGCCTGGCAAGTGCAAGGTGCTGAGTTTGATCTCTGGTACAAGAAACAACAACAACAACAACAAAAGTCCTGAAGTTTTTATGGTCCTGTATATTGAACGTGAGTCTATCTAACTGAGCTACATCTCCAGTTTTTTTTTTTGTTTGTTTGTTTTTTGAGAAAAAGCCTTGCTAAGTTGTCCAGGCTGGACTTGAACTTGCAATCCTCTTGCCTTAGCCTTCCATGCATTTTTAAAATAAGGTTCAAATAAAGCCATAAATTGCAGTTGTTGATATCTCTTATAAATCTCTTTTTTGCTCCTTTGTTTTAGTGACATAAAACATTAGTTTATTATTGTTCATACTTCATAGGTTGTCTGTGCTGGTTTGGGGACTGGAGTCATCTGAAGACTTGTCTTGTCTGGATATGTAAGATATTCTAAGAGAGTCATACTAGGTATCTTACATATCCAGACAAGTTACTTACTTGTTTCTTAGTTACTTGTTTCTTTTATCATTTTTGTTTGCTTTTTTTCTTTTTAAATTCTCATTCTTTATTTACTAGTTTTCAAAAATGAGTTGGTGATGGCCGGTGAGATAGCTCAGCAGTCTAAAGTGCCTGCTTAGGCAAGTTTAGGCAGGTGCAGTGGGCCACAGTTTGATCCCTGGCACTACATGCAGTGCCAGCCCTGCCCCCAGCACAGACTGAGCCAGCCAAAAAAAAAAGAAAAAAGAAAGAAAAAATGAGTTGGTGTTCAAAAGCATCCTATATGACAAATTAATTTTTTTTTTAAACTTTCAGTGTGAAGTACTCATTTTATTTTATTTTATTTTTTTGAGGTACTAGGAATTGAACTCAGGATCTTGTGATTGCCAGGCAAGCACTTATCCTACTGAGCTACCTCTCCAGCACTAAAGTAGAGATGTTAAATGAAACTACAGTGGCTCAGTTGCAGTGGTTGCAACCAGAATCCTGCTAAGAATCATGAGCCAACATACTACTATAGTATATTTAAGTACTTCAGCTTATCAAAGTAAATCCAGCAAATACTCACTGTTTTTTTCAAAATAGTTTAAAAATCTTTGAAATAATTAATAGAACCTTATGGATATGTTCTTAAATGTGAAGACAGGTTTAGGACATAGAGTATGGGAAATGTGTCAGAAGAATAGGTATTTATAAAAACTTGGATAAATTATATTTATGGAAAATATCCAATGATTTTGATAAGGTGAATTAAAGATCACTGTTGCTTACCAGAGTCTTTTGTGTCCAGCCTGGTGCCATCTCCTCTTCTGTATTTTTCTCAATTCCAGTTTGAAAGCTGAATGGCTCTATAGTCAAGGCAAGGGGAGAGCATATCGACCTGGCCAACACGTCCAGCTTGTCCAGTACCTGGCTACAGTTTGTCCTCTCACTTCTATACTGGGTCTTCAGACTGCAGAGGATGCCAAACTAGAGAAGATTCTGAGCAAACAAAGGTAGACACATTTGTTTGTGGCAGCTGATGAATTCACAATATAACTCCATCTTTCTTAAGTGATAGGTTGGAGAGTCAGGGCTTTGGCCCAAATTTCTGGGCACTTAGGCCTGTTGTCATTGTAGCGGTCATGCAGGAAGTTGAGCCACACTGCAGCTTGCTCCACAGCAGCTGTATTACTAATCACTTGTTGAGCAGAGAAAGCCAAGCAGTATATCATGAAGAAATGAAATTTTAGAATATATAGGGTTAAAACAATAAAAAGAAATAAAGTATATAGGGTTAGGGATATAGCTCAGCAGCACAAGGGCCTGCCTTGGTATTCAAGGTCCCAAGTTAGATTCCCAGTACAAAAAAGAAAAACAAAATCTCTGTCTGTCTGTCTGTCTGTCTGTCTTTATTTACCAGGCGCTGGGGGAAGAGACCCAGTGATAAAGTGTTTGTCTAGGATGCCCTGGGTTTGATTCTAAGCATCTTAAAAATGTATTTGGGCTTGTAATATAGTTGTATAATATGGATTCTTAAAACTAAGAAACATAGCTTGAAGCATTTAATAATGATTTCTTTTATCAGAGATCCTGCCTTTAAATATTGGTGCTTCTGGGTTTTTTTTTTTTGGTACTGGGGATCAAACTCTGAACCTTATGCTTGCCAGGCTAGTGCTTATGCTGCTGAGCACCCTGGACCTGGTACTGTATAATTGTGCATATGAGGGTGTCTATACAAGTTAAATTTTTAATCATTTTTACCCAATGCTTTCAAATAATATACTTGTTTTGCAAAGTTATCAAGTTACGTAGCAAGCAAAAGAACTGGGATTTTGTTGTTGTTTTGTTTCTCTGTTTGTTTTTGTTTCTGCTAGATGACATTGGACATTACTGATTTTTAGGTTTCACCAGAGGCAGTTGATGAACCAAAGCCAAAATGAAGAGTTGTCTTCTCTTGTTCCTGTGGAAACAAGGGTTCCCCTTGTACCTGACCATTCAAGTCCTGTGCAAGATTGCCTCATAGTCCAGGAAAGTGGTAAGAAATTAATTCATCTGAAAGAAAGAAAGAAAGAAAGAAAGAAAGAAAGAAAGAAAGAAAGAAAGAAAGAAAGAAAGAAAGAAAGAAAGAAAGAAAAGGCTGGTGATATAGCTCAATGGCATAAGTGCTTTGCCTAACAAGTGGAAAGTCCCAAGTTGATCCCCAGTACTGCAAGGAAAAAAAAAACCAAAACAGAAATTAATTCATCTTTGGGGCCAGCCAAAAATAGCTCAGCAGAGTAAAGTGCTTGCAAGCAGGCGCAGGGGCCGAGGATTCCAACCCTTGGCCTGCCATGCCATCACTGCCCCCAGGGTGTGCTGAGACTGACTAGGCTATAATCCCAGCTCTTGGGAAGC